>KK115066.1:0-29608 GCA_000611955.2 Stegodyphus mimosarum | reverse complement strand
GAAAGAACACCAAATTTGGAATACTTGGTTTTGAGATCGCCAATCATTACTTAAAGCAGCCATCGTATTTTGTTAATCATATATATATATATTAATTTTATTTAACCTTTTTTGGGGGGAGGATTAATAGGAATAGTGCTTAGCGTAAGAATTTAATATTTACTCAGTTTGTTTCTAGAAATTTAATTCTCTGCACTATTGTATTTGGATGTCGCGCAATATACGAGTACATTTGTAAATTTCTGTTAAGTTTATAATGTGTTGTCTTTGGAAAGTATATTTATAATGTGTACCATTGAAAGTGCACGTCATATTGTAAAATAATTTGTGTGTCTCAAATAATGTATGTAACTATGTCCTGAGCCACAATGGCTACGATATCTTACAATTTTTTTTTCATGTATCTTCTAATGCTAGATAAGCAAAGACGCGAGGCAATACTACCTAACCTCTTGGTAGAATAATGGTGTCTCCGTCTCCCGTGAACTGTCATCAAAGAAATACTTAATTCTCCGTTTCGCCTTTTTCTACCAGTCGTTCAACTTTTGAGTATGTACGCCTGTTTTGCTTGTATGCCGGCTCAAATACGATGTATGAAATTGTATTTAAGATTAACTTTAAAGAGCTCACTTCCAGCTCTCGTGCCCAGCAGTTTATTTACAATTGTCTGGATTGTACTGTTTCGCTCCATTAGCAACGTTTTGCTCTCTATCGCCGATCAGCACTGCCTTTACTGAAGCCAGTTCTTCACTTAAAGTGTATGTAAACGTAAGAACAGTAAGAAAAATGCATCAACACTGAAATTGGTTATTGGGATTTGTTTCACTTTGTGATTATTTGCACAGTCATCACCCAGAATCGCAGAATTCCTACTTACGTATTTTCCCGTCGACTCTAGGCGGAAATTTTGGCAACGGTCACCCATTGCCAATCGTTACTGCAGGGTTCTGAAGGACACGCTCAACCACAATTGGTGATAAAACGCTATTTAGCCGATCGTAAGGACCGAATTATTTTTTAATATTTGCAATTGCTTCTTTAGAAAAAGGTAAATTTCAAATTTTCATGCTTTTTTTTATCAACAGTGGAAATGAATGGAATTTTAATTAACAATATAGAAATCTGCCTATTCAAAATATATAATAAATCTAAACTACAGAAACGAAATTTTTACATTTTGAAGTTTAAATGAATATGTTTTACACACATAAGTAATTATTTGAAACATAACATTTAACCTACTTTAATGACTTAATAGGATTGTTAAGCTGGCTACATTTTACCTCTTTCCAATAATCATAAACTACCATTTACCACTTCGTGCTTAGCTGTTAAATAGTATCGCAATAATATATAATTAACCTTCAATCGTAAAGGAAATAAATAGTTATCTCTCTATATAATTCTCTTGTCTAAAATTCAAAACTGAAATTTACAGCTGTTCTTAATTTCTATGTTCCTAATTTGTAGAAAAAAAATCTGCTACATGACTTCCTTGTACGTAATATTAAATTATAAGCATTTTTCCTGCATTTGATTTAAACTCATTTCCTCGAATTTCATTAGATATGTTTCTCATACAATTAATTCAGTTCTCACTTCGCGATAAGGCAAAAATACATAAAACTTCAAAATATTTTTATTCAAATTTGAAAAAGATAGAAAAATATAAATCCTGAATACAGTTAAAGCAATTTAAAGAACATTCACAATTAAAGTTAGAGTTTCTAAGCAAAAACAAGCAATTCGACCAGCGGGCAAGAAGGCAGATTTTTCAATGTACAAAACTGAAAGTTAACTTTTGGTCTCCCTCCATAAAAACACACTGAAGGCGTAGAAACTGACTTAAATTGTTGTGGATGCTATGCTCAGTAAATGTATGGGCAAATTTAATAACTTAAGGGTTAATTCCAGAGTGTATTAAGCATGATTTAATTCTCAATAATAAAAGAAGACGTTATCTTTGTTGTTGCGAAGCTCAGTTTCTCTAGATGGGCAACAAATCCATTATTCTGCTAAGTTTCATATGTAAACAAATGTGGCTGCTACGGAAAAAAAAATTAGGCTTAGCCGCACTTAAACAACTTTTAAATTGTTGGTATTTCTACAACTATAACATGCAGGTTAACTAAAGGCATAAAAACCTTAATCGGAAGATAAGAATAACGTAATTCAATCATTTTTAAAGCAAAAAATGCGCAATTTACCAACATATAAGAATAAAAAAAAACTGAGCTCACCGAACCGATTAACAGAGTGGGTATATATACATGTAATAATAAAATTCCATAGTCAAAAATACACTTAAAACACTAACTTAAATTTCGTTTTTTCTTTTTGTTTTTTTTTCCCAGTCACAATTCTAAATGCATGTTCTTTTCATTTTAATGGCTACGATCTCTTATTTGAAAGTACGTGGAATTAAACCCACAGCCCCGTAGTCAAGTTGATTTTCTCGCTTTTTCTACACGTACAGTTATGGAATGTTCTGGAAATATTTAAAGCGAACTGGATTGGCTGACGTCATTTCTTGGAAGCTCCGCCTTTCCAGAGGTTTATAAAAGGACTCGCAAAGGAATATCGAGGGGTCTTTTTCATTAATGTAACGTTGGAATAAACTTCAAAAGTTACTAGTTGTTCTTTTTTATTTACTCCGGGGATCTGATTTCGTAACTGCTGTTTTTCATGGAAATTAATAAATGGATCCTGTTTTTTCTTTAAACTTATCGTCTGATACTTTGAGCTACGACTACATTTGGTACATCACATGTATATATATTTGGTGCGACTGATTGCAACCAAAATGGGAGGTGCACAACTACATATTATAGCAGTCCTATATACAAAATTCCAACGTTCTGAGACTACTCGTTTTTGAGTTATGTGAGATACATACATACATATGTACATACGTACGTACGTACAGACGCCAAGAAAAAAATCTCTTCTGAATCCCTTTTAAATCCATTTCATATTTCGTTTGGGGAAAAGGAGTCCTTTATTCTGTCCTTACCTACAGACATCAAGCAAAAACATCGTTAAATTCCATTCGATAGCGATCAAAATGGATATTTTCTTTGAAATATTGTACCCGGAATTTTTTGCGATTTTTTTACTTCGTACAAGGAAGTAAAAATAAAATTTTGTCAAAGCTACCAAAGAAAGAATTGTAGTTGTTCAAATGAGATGTGAAGCACGCATACAGCTGTCTAAGGAATGCCTTTCTGTAAAGTGTCAGTGTTCTATATCAGATACCATATATACTATTATATCTAGGAATGGATGGATAAAAGAATAGTTCATGAGTGTTTCAGGTTCTCAGTAATAATGTAATGACACCAGGACCACATACCTAATTCGTCCTCATTATTCCACAGCTTCTTATAATAAGTCTCTGCATCACCAGGAGTCGCTTCCTTTGCTTTGATCTTTTCCTTGTACATTTCATCTGCCATATCTGCCCAATAAGTATAAATACTTCGCCTGGCCAAGTCAATGGACCCTTTATCCTTGGGAAAATCAGTGTTGATAATGGCTCGCATACGATTCCTGATCTGAAAAGATAGAGTAAAATTGAAAGACATTGTCATTGGTCAGTACTTTTACTAATATTTTGTATGATGCGAACAACTAGAGGCAATATAATAGATAATATTTCTATTAGGCAATTTTTTAATACTAAATGGATTTTGCTCTTTATATATGAAACTTTCAAAGTTACCTTTCTTGATTAACCCTTTTAATGCTTTTGGTAATTAAGAAAACGTTTTGCAGGTGCTATCAAAAAGGTTACTTCTATAGAGTTAATGGCCCGGACAGATGGAAATTGAGCGACAAAGTAGGAAATGTGTTTTAAAAATTGTTTTCTTCGATATCTTTAAAATGTTTGAACTCATTTTCGAACTCTGATGTCGTTGACACCATCGAATGGCAAGACCATGCTCCTGAAGAAAATTTTGTATTGAAGAGCCATGGGCATACTATTTTCATGACAGTAAAGCATTTGGCTACCAATTTACAAAATTTTTTAGCTTAATCTCAGTTGTAATCAGAAAAAGAAAGCAGTTTCTTACAGTCCAAAATGCTGTTTTCTAAGCAACATAAACATACAGAAAAAAAAATGAAGAAACTCAGACTTTAAGAATGTAAGTCCATACATTTATACATGTCCTCTAAGATATAAGTACTCCATAGAGCGCGTAAAGAAATCCATCTAATCTGGTTTATTTGATTATGGCAAAGCACGAGAAGGTTGTTTGCCTATAAAAGAGGATGACGTTTTGGAGTACTTTCTAAGGAAAACTGGCTTGTGTCCACATTACGCCTGGAGAAATCCACGAAAACGCCTGTGCAGTCAGCCAGTTCGGTTGAAATCGAACCATCAGTGTTCAGCACTCGGCTGCTTATGTACACTGCCAGAAAAAGAAAAAGAGGGGGGACAGTTCTATATCTCCCATTTTTACTGGGCCAATTGAAAAAATTCAACTTTCGTTTTTCATGTCTCAAAAGCACGACTTAAGGATATGTATTAGATTTATATATAGCATTGTCCTAATATAGGTATTTTGACACAAAATCGGGCTTTTTCTGAAATAACATACGAACGTTTTTTCATATTCCGATTCTACGACTCAAATTATGGCTAGATATGAAATTTTGTAATTTGGAGTGAGAAATTTATGGAGAAATTTAAAATTTATCTTGGCGTACTTTTTCAGTTCCCGCCAAGAATAAATCACTTGGCGAACTTCTTAATTTATAGCAACCCATTTTCCTTTGAGTTTTTTTTATTGTACAGAAGCCGAAAAAATGTCATCATAATTTTAACAAAGTGGTAAATTACATTTGGCGTTATTATCACTTATAACGCATATGCCAAAATTCAAAACCTGCCAATATATAAATTCACGTATATCTTAGGAAATTTTGAATAAAAAAACTCTAATTTTTTGCAGATATGCTTAAAATTACATCTACTTTAAGATGATGGTAGAATTTTATAGGTCAAAATTTATAGGTTAAATTTTTTCGAAAAATTTACAAAAATTATTTAAAAATACAAATTTTAAAAACAAATCATAAAAATTGGGCGAATTTTATTTGAAATGAACTTGAATTTTGAAATGGGAAAGCAAGAATTAAATAAATTTAATAAAAAAGATATTTTAATAAGTATATACCAAATTCAATTAACATAGAGGACCTAAAATTTTGAGAGCTAATGTTTTAAAAACTATTCGTGCGATTTTTACAAAACTTGGCATTTTGGCAAACTTTGAGTAGTAGAATCGAAATATGGGAACAAATTGGTACGTTATTTCAGAAAAAGTTCTATTTTGTGTCAAAATAGATATGTTAGAGCAATGCTATATATATATATACTCTAAGTCGAGCTTATATATGTATATATTCTAAGTCGAGCTTTTGAGACATGAAAAATGCAATTTGGATTTCATCAATCGGCCCAGTAAAATGGAACATATAGAAATGTTTTTTTTTTTTTGGTCCAAAGGGATTTTGTCCCTGAAGGACTACTGTTTTCGTTTCGACATTTTGCGGCGGAAACATTAAATGTCGGTTCACTTTTCAGACTGTTGCCCCCAAATATTGCAACCATGTATTAGATTTAAAGAAATTAAATAATGAAGAATGTGCATAAATGTATGCATGTTTCTAGCACGGTACCTAGAGCCATCGAATTTTGAATGACGTAATCCTACTGCGAATATGGGCATCTGGAAACCCAAATTTGAAATTTGGAATTTGTTTTATTATCGATTTCATATTTTGTAAAAGTCTAACGAATTTTTGATTAACAAACTCAAGAATTTCAAAACGAGCAATGGCAACTTTGTGCAGAAAAATCATTTTTATCTCCAGCGCACGAGACTCTGTATGGAAAATTCTAAACATATGCTCAGTTTAAAATTATTTTTCGATATTGCATCGTACAGCTGAATGGTGAAGTTAGATTTAGATTACGTAAACTTTCATACTATCACTTGTTCATTCTCAAACGTGTCTAAAAGTGCTATTAAAGATATAAGGTTTGTTGCCAAAGATTTAGAGAATTTTTCACTTAAATGTACATATTGTTGAAGGATCTCATGCGATTACGAGTATTAAAAAAAAAAGATTTCGTTTTTGAGAGATTTTTAAATTCTGTTGTCACAGACTGAACCACAGGAAAGAACTATTGCCATTTAAAGAGAATTAATTTAGAGGGAATTAAAAATTTAATATTTAATTAAAATTGCTTCGAGTTCGAGCTTAGTTTAGAAACAGAGAAGCAACTCAATGCAACAATGAATATATTTCTAACGATTACCTCGAATGTTCCCAGGATAAGAATATCTCTTAACGAATTCTCGGAAAGATGAACGTGACCAGCAGTCACAAACCAATCTCAGTTTTTGTTCCCCTTACAGATATCTGAAGGAGAGACATTGTTCCATTCCTTTACATCTGTTTATAGGTGCATTGTCTCAGACCACTCGGTTTCCCAGGTCGGAACCGGAAAGTTCTCGCCGAGTTTTTCCCAGTCCTGTCATCATTATATCCGATTTTCAATCAAGGTGCTGTCGCCAATCAAGAGACACTCTTAAAAATTACGGACAAATGAGGATTCTAGAAAACTTTCCGACACGCCCAGGACAACTTGAACAAAAGCAAGAAACGGAGTTCTAGTTAGTGAGAGCTAGTGAGAGTGAGAGCTAGTTGCAGTGTAGAGAGAGAAACCTTCTTTTGTGATTTTCCAGCTCTGTCAAGAGTAAAGTTTGTTTCGCTCTGTGAAGAGCAGCAATCTTATCTCTACCAAGAGATTCAGTGGATGGTAGCCGGGTTCGCTGCTACCGTACTGGACAGCAACCTGCTTGGAACGACCACTATCGGCTCAGAGAGGCAACCGCAAGGTGGGCTGCAGCACACCAGAATTTTGCGCCCTGCAATCGTAAGAGCAAAACCCCCAGGAGAAGTGAAGAAAATAATAGAATAGAACTTTAGAACTAAATACTATAAATAGACCGTTTTCGCGCATCCTTTGTTTTGTATTTCGCATTTTTCTGCTGTTCGATGAGAACAATATTTTATAAGTTTTATTTTATTTACATGCAGCCTAAAAAGAACCCTAATAAATTTATTTACACTACCATCTTCCCTTGTGAATTCGCCACACCAGGTAAGGACTGATATATATATATATATATATGTATGTTTGGTATTCGCGATTATAATAAAAAAAGGGATGTACACAACTAGATGTTATAGCAGTGCGACATACAAAGTTTCACCGTTCTATGGCTAATCGTTTTTGAGATATGAGAGATAGATACATCCATACATACATCCGTACAGACGTCATGAAAAAATCCCTTCTGAATCCATTTTATATCCATTTCACAATCTGTATTGTAAAAAAGAGCTCTTTATTCTGTCCTTACGTCCAGATGTCAGGCAAAAAAATCGTCCAAATGGATTCGAAAACGGTTAAAATGGATACTTCCTTTGAAATACGACACCCAATTTTTTTTTTTCGATTACAATACTTCCTTTAAGTAAAAACATAAACGTTTAATTAATATTTTAATTATCTAACTAGTTATTTAGTTTTAAATTATAGACTAAATTGGTCTTATCTATCATTAAAACTGGGAAAGGAAGAAATATTTTTATACGGAAAAATTAATCCTGCTTCTGAAAACTTTTAAAGGAATCTGAAAAGCTAAATTCTTAGCACATGATTTAATTCAGAAATAGGATATTTTCATCAACTCAAAAAGTCTTGTATAAAATAGCAACAGGATTAATTCCCTTATAAGGTATTTTCTCCCTCCTTTCTGCATGCCTTCGTGATGTAATAGCCAGAACACTCGACCCGAGTCCCAGGGAGGACATTGCTCATTTTTCACCTCTTCAGCTTAAAATAACCTAATGTTCTACACTCTGTTAAAATAATCCCCTATTCCTAATCTCTTTGTAAATAATAAATAATTTTATAGAATCAATTCCGATTAAAACTATGTTGCACTCAGAGCACAAAGTTCTTTTGAAGCTCTCAGCAAACACGTTCCTTGGTTTAGAAAGAAATATTATGAAGAATTATACAACGATTCAGGGGCCCTTAAAGTTTAAGCTGCTAGGCTTAGGGTTTTATTGACCTAAGTTATAATAGTACTAAAATGCTTCAATATTCAAATAAGAAAATTCGGAAGAAAAGCACCCAGAAAGGTACCCCATTTTTTTTAATAATTGACACTGTTGACATTTCGTTAGCAAAATCACAGTCGGGTACTTACTCACCATTAAAATATCAAACTGCATATCGTCCAAAACTGAATCTCTGTCTTCGGGTTTTATTGTTATTTCTTTCTCTAAATCCAAATCGCGTTTGATCACTTCAACTGTTAGTTTGCCTAGAAATCCTGGAACGATCATCTCGGTGATTTCAATTTTCTTTTTCTTCAGTTTTTCCTTAGGATCTTCCTATATGAATGAGAAACAGAATTATAATTCATTCATTACATAAAATATGGCTTCTCTCTATAAGAAGTTTCTCCGCACAGTTACCCACAATATATCAAACACACACACACCAAAAAAATTCCACTTATTTTTTCTAAGGCTTGTTATTAAATTAGCCGAAAACATTTTCATTGCAGCCCAATCTATCGAATTTGGTTAAGTTAAAAATTTTGTGCAAAGTTCTTGGTGCAAATAGCTGCCATTTTCGAATCGAAGAACCTTGAGGCGAAATTTAAAAAGTTTGTTTTCCGAAAGAAAAATTTATTTAGCTTGTATTCGAACCATTTTTTTTATTTATTATATAAATAATACAAATGTTTCACATTGCTGTCTGAAAACTTCGGTCTACTAGCTCGAGGAATTCGCTAACTAAAGTCCTAAAAAGAATTCTTTAATATTTAAAAAATTAAAACATTTAAAAATTATAAGATTAAAATAAATTGCAATCTACTCTTGATAAGCAACTTTATTTTCTTACTTCTGAAATAGTTTTAAATTAGGCAATTACGACAGACACATTAATCTATTAATTTAATTTAATTTAATATTAATTTAAGAATAACTCTTCCAGAAATTAAAGATATAGAGCATTAAATGAGCTACATTTAAAATCAGTTATTCAAAATGGTAGAAAACAAAAA
This sequence comes from Stegodyphus mimosarum, assembly GCA_000611955.2. Classification (NCBI taxonomy): domain Eukaryota; kingdom Metazoa; phylum Arthropoda; class Arachnida; order Araneae; family Eresidae; genus Stegodyphus; species Stegodyphus mimosarum. The sequence continues at coordinate 20,447 of KK115066.1, read as the reverse complement.
TGTACGGGGATATTATTTCATCATAAATTAATATCAAGGGGAGATTTGTGCACTTATATAACGATATAAAAACTTAATTATTCAAGGTCTAGCTGTGTATTTACATCAATGGATCTCTCTTCACCGATGTATATGTTATGAAATAAGCATTTCTTTAAACTGGCATTGCTTCTTATTTTACCAGGATACGAAATGCGAGATATGAAACAAAACAAAACAAAACAAATCTGAAATGTTTCAGATTTTAAATTACGTCCAATGGGTTGCTTTTTTTCAAATATTTTGTGCGCTACCTTTATTTATTAAATATCATGTTCTTCACACTTAAACTATAAAATTCAGTTAAAGAACAATATTGCAAAATAATTTTATACTGAGCGTATCTTTAGAATTTCCTATACACGGTCTCAGGCGCTGGAAATAAAAATGCTTTTTTTGTACAGCTTTGCCATTTCTCCCTTTTAAATTGTAGAGTTTGTTAATCAAAAATTCGTTGAAGTTTTACGAAATATGAAGTAGATAATAAAAGCAATTTCAAATTCCAAATTTTGGCTTCAAGATGCCATATTCGAGTGGAAACATACGTTATTCAAAATTCGATGGCTCTAGGTACCGTCGTTTTATCACATTGTGAGAAACATACTTACATTTATGCACATTCTTCATTATTTAATTTCTTTAAATGTAATACAGGACTGCAATTTTTGGTGGCAACAGTTTGAAAGTGAACCGACATTTAATGTTTCCGACGCGAAACGAAAACAATAGTCCTTCAGGGACAAAGCCCCTTCGGACTAAAAAAAAAAGAAAAAAAAAAGGTAGCAGAAATTTCTCTCGAGATATTTAAAAACTTGAGTTTTGAAAATTTTCATATTAGACTTACTTCAGACGAAATACATATTACAGATATCTCAAAGGCCATTCGAGTTTCATTCAGCTCTCAGATTATAGTTTTCGGAATTGTAATGCTGAAAGCTATAACTCATAATTTTTACGATTGTCCTTAAGTTTGGACTCTGATGCTTACAGCCTAATCTGAAGTTTATTGCGAAACCACATTTACTTAATGTACTTATTATTAGCCTAAATAGCGTTAGCCCAGTAGGACATTAATTTCGTTTTGGCATTTTGCGTTGGTTCACTATGAATGCGATTCACTTTTGAAATTGTTGCTATCAAATATTAAAGCCCTGCATTATGTTTAAAGAAATTAAGTCATGAAGAATCTGCACGAATGTATGTATGTTTCTCGCACTGTGAAAAAACAGCGGTACGTAGAGACATAAAATTTTGAATAACGTAGTCGTCCACTCAAATGCGGGCATCTGGAAGCCCAAATTTGAAATTTGTTTTATTATCTATTTCCTATTTTGTAAAACTTTAATGAATTTTTGGTTAACAAATTCAATGATTTTAAAGCGAGCAATGATAACACTATACGAAAAAATAAAACATTTTTATCTTCAGCGCGCGAGACTGTGTATCGGAGAGCTATCAGATTTTTTTAGTAATTTACTATTGTTACATAGCAGTTCCACTCTTCCATGAGTTCTGTTATTGAATTAACTGAAAACACGTCCAGCTAACAAATGAAGTTTTTTGGTTCGAATTTCAGTAAAAACTCAGCTGACTTTTTATCTTTTCTATTCTGAAAAGCTTAGCGGTTTTTACAGTTAGCACAGGGAATGATAAACCGTCACCACCTGGACTGGTTCACTGAGTCTCATACATCCTAACACTCTCAATCTAGTGCCACAGATTGTAAAGCTCTTACATTTCCCGCTTCGGTCTGTCGTTATTTAAGTAGTTAACACATCTAGCTAACAATTAGGAGATCTTTGGTTTGAATTACGGTGAGAGCAGCGTTGATTTTTCACGGTTCTCACTCCAAAAAATGCTTAGCAGTCTTTACACACATTTTTCTCCTCATAGTCCGATTTGAACTCGATTACATTTTCTTTAAAATTTTAAACTACATATTGTTGAGTGCGTACCGGTTCGTAATAGATTGAATGCACAAGTCCGATAATAGGTTAATAAAATTGATTTTTATCAAAAGAAATATTTCAAATCTCTGGAATTTTCCACAAAACCATTCGCACAAATGTTCACAGTATCAAACAGTATAACCAGTAGTTACAGTTCAAACTACTAAAAACGTTAAACACAACGCAATGCAAAGTGCATCTAAATAGAAAGCTAACTCGGATTTATCTCAGTTCACGCGGAACTACAACTCGCAATAACAATAACTAAGCAATTGAGTTCAGATGCTCTCTCTCAGAGTTTTTATAGTTTTCAACTGGCCGCCGAGACATTTCTAGTACTTTCTGCTTCTCGAAATTACTGGAAAGGAATAAGACTGTGGCATTACGGTTACAGCTAACATAGCGGTCAATAGCAAAAATTTATTCAATTACAATATTTATTACGGTGATACAGGAACCGGACCAAAATATCACCAAATAGTTGCCAAATTTGGCGATTTCTTGCCAAATTTAGCGACAAAATAAGCCGCCAAAACCGTTGTCAATTTGGCGATATCTCGCCAAAATACCGAGATGCCCATTTACTAATTTTAAATGCACTTGCCCCTATACTCTTACTTTTCTGGCATGGCTTTCTCTTAAAATTTGTCTCACGGTACATTACACAGAAAAATACAACAATTTTACTTATAATTCTACTAAAATTGCCTATCTAAATACAAAATTCGTAGCAACATATTTTAGAGGACAATTTAGCATTAAAATCTTTCCGTAATATCAAACTGCATTTCTCTCGTAAACAATCCATCAATGAGAAGCTCTTCTGAGTTCATGTTATATTATTCGAAGCCTGCTGCAGACAAGTGATCTTTCCTTGGGGGGGGGGAACAAAGGGGCAATCAGAAACACTGAAAATCACTGCTGCGCAATGCATGATTTTTAGCCCAAAGGGGTCATTTGCCCAGAAGGGTTATTAATTTCGTTTTGGCATTTTGCGTTCATTCATTATAAACGGCGAATCACTTTTTAAATTGTTGCCACCAAATACGAGAAATATTAGAGCCCTGTATTATATTTAAAGAAATTAAATAATGAAGAATCTGCATAAATGTATGCATTCTTCTTGCATTGTGATAAAACAGCGGTACCTACAGCATCAAATTTTGTATTACGCACATCTCAACCCGAATATGGGCATCTGGAAGCCCAAATTTGGAATTTGTTTTATTATCTGTTTCACATTTTGTAAAGCATTTATGAGTTTTTGATTAAGAAACTATACGATTTCAAAGCGAGCAATGGTACCAGAGTACTGGGGGGGGGGACATCTTTATCTTCAGCGTGCTAGACTGTGTATCGGAAATTCTAAAGATATGCTCTTTTAAATATTTTGTGATATTGCCGTTGAATGGTATTTTATGTTTTAAGTGAGAAGAACATAATATTTGATAAATAAAGGTAACTAACACACATAACTTTAAAAATACGCCCCTTTGGGCGTAATATAAAATTTGAAGGCTTTCAGTTTTTTTATAGAAAATTAATATTTCCTCCAAGCAAAAATATCAATTAATTATGATCATAGATACTGTCATGAGCAATTCAACAGTTGTATTAACATAATTTCACTTAGAGTTATTTTTAACCGTTTGGCAACACTGAGTTTTTTAATTTTAAGATTTGTGTGTAGAACATAAAGAGAAAGACAAAAGTGCACTTTGTTTTCGTACTGAGGTAGAATGTCTGTTTTATTTTGATTTCTTATTCCATTTCTTACGGCCCACCAAAGGGCAAGCTGTATAATTGTTGAGCACTGGGAGTTCCAACCTGGGTTCGATTCCAGGTGAACTGGCCGGTTGCACTGGCGATTTCGTGGTTTTCTCCATATGCAAAGAGTATACAAGCCAATTTCCCTTAGAAAGTTCTCCGCAGAAGCATCCCCCCTTAGCCTTAGTGGGCTTTGCCATAATCTACTAAACCAATTTTTTTTTTACGATTTTTTGCTAGAGAACCGATGGAATGAATGGTGTGGAAAATACAATGGTCACGATCTCCGGCGATCGTCCGTTTGAAATCATCTGATATGCTTTTCCTGGCAGGACTTGCAAGAAAATATTTCTTAAACTGCACAGAGTTACCGCGCTCATTTTTCCGAGTGGCAACAGTGCTGATATTAGCAATAATGGCTACATGCCATCGTCGTTAATACAATGATAGAGAATTGTCGACTTGATGCGATTTCATCAAAAAACATAAAATAATAACAATAAAAAAACTCATTCGAATTTTAAAAAATCGCTTCAAAGTACACTGGTTCTCGTCTAGATGCACACCTATGTACTAAATTTCGTAGCCCTGGATCTATTAGCTTACACGCAGCACCAGAGAAAGACACACAGACAGACTCTTCCTTTTATGTATATAGATTTTCTACCGTTATAGATTGTAATGACATTACCACCAGAACGTGTGCAGCCAGTGTGGCCGCACCGGGCGGTAGAATTAAGGGCGGCAAAAGTTTTAGTATTTAAGAATGAATCGGGCGGCAAAATTTTGAAGTTTGCTTCGGGCGGCTAAAAGTCCGACTCTGATGTTGACTCTGATTATCGCGACAGTGATGATAATTTCTTTACCGTTATAAGGTATTTCTCTCGCCTTCTTCGTATGTCTTTGTGGTGTAGTGGTCAGCACGCTGGGCGCGTATTCCGGAGGTCCGTGGTTCGAGTCCCGACGAAGGCGTTGCTTATTTCCACATTACCTGCTTTCAAAAAATACCTAATGTCTCTACGCCGTTATTATGATATTTATTATGTCAGTAAAGAATGTGATAAACGAATATGAGCTCAATGACTGATATAATTCTGCGTCTTTTTACACTGAAATTTTACTGGAACTATATTAAAAAAATGTAGTGTTAGATTTCATTTACATCCATTAAAATAAAAGGCATACAAAAATTTTCACAGGAGTGTTTCAGATCGGAAAGCATGAAGAAAATTATACGTTCCTATCCATGGATCCTAAAAGTGAATTATTCTTTCCCATTGCGCTACCTATGCATCTCTTATATGAAAAAATAAGACCATAAAGCATTTCCTTACCCATGAAACGTAACAAGACTCGCTTAAAACCATAATCTCTCTTAAACAAAAGTAATCAGCGATGTAGGTTCTGAATGGCACTGCAAATATTTAACTACTGTCGCACAGTCTTAAAATAGAAGCGTTTCAAAAGCTTTGTGTAAAATATTAACACCAAAGTAAAACATTCAAGTGCTCTGTTTATCGTAGATTAAAAACGTGTTTAACATGCTTTTTAAAACAGACTTCCTGCAAACGACATTTAAATACACCCGTCGGTTTTAATATTTTGATAGGCTTAACTGATTACGATTCTTTTTCAGTTTCTAAATAATTTTTATATTGTAAATTCGGGATATTTTTAATATTACACATTGGCTCGTATAACTTTGCTTAAAAGGCTCACTATTTTAATACTAAAACAATAGATTTTTGTATGAAAATAATTACTTTATATCGAGTCCATTTGTGCAAATATTAATCGGAATTGTTAATCGAAAAGTAATGCAAGACTTTGGCTTGCCAAAATCCAAGTGCACAGAAGAATGTTAAAGTAATTCTGCGACACAAACTCATACAGATTTTTATCATTTTGACAGTTTTACCTTTCCCCCAACTCAACAAAATTAATTTCATTAACTGGTTATTAATTTCATTTACAAGTGTTTTGAGACTGGAATTAAAAAAGGGTTTTTCATGCAAATGCTACTTGAAAAATGCTGTGGTTGAGAAAGAGATTTCAAAGAAAACCCATAACTGCAGAGCACTTGCTCCACAGTCCTGGTGGATGGGGAATTAGGATTTACTTTGATGTTAAGAAATAAACAAAGCATCTATAGCCATCTTACGTAGCTTGAAATAGAATTTAAAATCCAAGGTATCTGCATTTATGAAAAGTTGCAGATTAATGCTAAATCGCACAATGCAAGAGTGATTCGACTAAGGCATAATAATGGGAAATTTTTACTCATATGTTTAAGAGTTCAGATAATGCTTCCTTCAATTTTGACCTTCTGGAGTCGATCAACGAAACTTCGCGTAATGTTTCGCTCATTTCTTTCGGTACGGCGACTAACACATATTGAATGACTCGCTTTAGTTAGGATAAGGAACATAATTTCTAGAAGTCCACTCTCGATTTCAACTAACTCTATTGGAAGCACTCGCAAGCCAAAATATCAAGTGACCCGGAGGATCACACGATACCTTCAAGTGGGAAATTTAAGCACTCCAGTAATATCCTCCTCAACCAATCTGTCGAATTCCTAGCTATGTGGGCAATTGCCCCTTTCTATTAAAACCAGAGCTCGGTATGATATGCATGTAAGAAGCGTAAGACGATCGGCCAAAATTTTGACACTCCACACCACATTGTAACCCGTTAATGAATATAGTGTGGACACTCATGAAGCTGTACAAAGTTTCACTGAGGAAGGTGAGCATTCATTGACAAGATGTCATGTTCAGAACTTAATATTGACATAATTTTTACTTTTAATTTTTTCCAACAGTGGCGTACATTCAACTGCAAAGCTACAATATGAATAAATAAGAGTTCTTCGCATTCACTGTGTCATTTAACTTCAAAAAACGTCAGAGTTTTCTGTCCTGCCTTGTATTACTATTTTCATTCTTTTCTCTTCCGACTTATTACTATTATACAAATTACACTGCCTGTGGGTGAGCATTCGATGTTTATTTTATCTTATATTTGATTTAGCCAAAGTTGAATATTGTAATTTCTATTTATGAATTAAGAAATAATAATAAATTTTTATATCAAAATAAGCAGTTTTGTTTTAATTCTTCCAGGCAATTCATTTTAGTAAATATACAAAATGAATATTACTTACCTTTTCTTCTACCTTTTGCTCAGCAGTGGAGTTTTCCTTCAGTTTCTGAGCTTCCCTCTTGATAGCATCTTCCGCTGCAGCAGATATACCCTTTATGCCATCCTTAATGGTTCCCTTTATGAAGCCAACTACTTCATTCAAGTTTTTATCCAAAGTTAACCTTCCTACGAGGTAGGCATCTACAGAAGGAAGAAAAATATCGCATTTGGAGGTTCGAGAATGATTTCCCCAAATAATAACTAAGCAGTGGAATTTTGTTTGATCTTAAAATCACTACAGACCCATTACAATCACGAAGAGCAGTCAAAGTAGACTGAAGTTTAAGTTAAAGTACTAATACCAGTTTGACCCACCTAACGGCTTCGTAATAACAGCTCCACATAAAGTGTGTCGAACTTGTGTTGAAGCTTTGCCTCTTTGGAGTAAAAGTAAGAAAAATTCAATGCCTTTCGCAATTACATTGGTGTGGAGAGAACAAAAGAATCATTATGATGATTGTTAGCATTGTGTGACAAATGTTACTGGTTATAATGCAAAAAATAGAGGTGGTATTGTATATCAAAACCTTCCTTCAGCAATAAGACCTATAGGTCATAATGCAAATCTTCTTGTTCCTTATCCTCAAGCTGATATGGAAAATATACGTTATATAGAAATTTATTCAGATTTGCAAGTAATGAAGAAGAGGAAGATCTGTACATACCTGAAACAAACAAAACTATACCAATATTATTTAATCAAAGTGGTCTTAATGATTTATATAGTAACAGAGCTAAACTTGCCAAAGGAACGTGCTGAGCTTATTGGTTCATGCCTTAAAGCTAAAAATTGACTACTATCATAAATACACTTTTCATGGTATAGACACCGTGAAAGAGAATTGGTAACAATTTTTTTCGAAAAATGCTCACTTGTTTTCTGCAATGATGCCAATACAAAATGATTTTTTTTTCATGTTAATCATAATTCTTCTGACTGGAGACTATTTATAAATTCCTCAAAAAAGAAGTTTGAAGGGAGTTTTACTTTATAATGAAATCAATATGCATCGATTGCTGTAGCACACTCTGTTCGTTTAAAAGAAACATATGAAAACATCGCATTTTTATTAGACGAGTCGAATTATAACAAACATCAATGGCTTTTATGTGGTGACTTGAAGGTAACTGGAATGTTACTTGGGCAACAATCTGGTTACACTAAATTTCCATGTTTTCTATGCAATTGGGATAGTCGGGATAAAAAGAATCACTGGGATAAAAAAACATTGATCTTCCCTAGAGCTTTTATTGACCTGGTTTTAAAAATATTCTTCACAAAACACTAGTTGAAGCCCAGGCTATTTTGCTTCTCCCTCTTCATATTAAATTAGGTATTATGAAACAAACTGTCAAAGCTTTCAATAAAGAAATGAAAAAGATTTAAGCTCATTTGTAACAAAGTTCCTTCTATTTCTGCAGCTAAACTTAAGGAGAGAATTTTTGTTGAACCTCGAATTCGAAAACTTATGTTAGATTCCAAATTTAAAGCAACGATGAATAATTATGAAAAAGAAACAGGGCTCAGTTTTAAACAGCTGAATAAAATTTTTTAGGGAACAGGAAACGTCAAGATTACAAATTATTGTAGAAGACGTGCTATAAAAATTAAGACTGCGGATGTAACATGAGTATATTTTTATATTACATTAATTACATTTTTTTCATGCACACATAGATTACTTTCTAGGAAATCTAGGAAGTAAGTGAATATATATATTCTATAAGGTTTAATTCTGGAGATTGGCTAGCCATTCCTTACGTTAATATCCTCACTTTCCAAAAAAAATTATCCGCCAGAACTCTGGATGAAATTTGTCCTCCACAAATATGAGCTGAGGGCAACTGTATTCCGGAAAAGCGAACATAGAGCTTTAATATCTCCTCTGTTTATACAAACACATGTTGTTTGTGCCCCACTCACTTGCAAACACACTTTCGACACGTAGGAAAATCCTTGCAGGCGTCCCTCAGGGGTCCCTGCTTGGCCCTACACTTTTCAACATATATGTGAACGACATTCCTGTTACAGACAACACAACACTCGCAATGTATGCTGACGACACTGCGATCCTCACTCAAAGTGCATTTCCCAGTCTAGCAATCCAACGGTTACAAGCTTACATAAACATACTCGAGACTTGGCTTGTTAAATGGAAAATAAAAGTTAATGTTGACAAAACTCAAGCGATACTGTTCACCAGAAGAAAGAAAATTAAAGGGAAGCTATCTCTTTATGGACAAGAAATCCCATGGGCCAAGCAAGTCCCTTACTTAGGGGTGATCCTCTGTAATACTCTGACATGGACCCCACACATCACATCTATTATTCAAAAGTTTCGAGTTGCTAAAATCACACTACACCCCTTAATTGCTCGAAACAGTGTACTTTCCATAGACAACAAGTTGCTCATTTACAAAACCGTGTTGCGTCCCATCTTATGTTATGCTTGCCCTGTGTGGGCTTACTCATGCAAAAGCTCCAGAAAAAGACTGCAAAGAGTGCAGAATCTTATACTCAGACAGATAACCAATGCTCCTTGGTATATTCGTAACAGCAAGATACATGAGGAGCTTAAAGTCGAGGAAATTTGTAAATTTTACTGCCGGCTTGCCCGCAAATTCTATGCAAATCTGCCCAATATTGAAAATCCAGTAATTCGTACTTATGACTATAATTTTAATGACAGTAATTGTAAAAGGCCCATGGCCATCTTAAATGTTAACGACTAGTGTACTTGTCAATTTTATCGTACTGTATGTTTTTGTATGTTTTGTATTTAGTATTTATCATGTTTCAGTCTTGCATATGTGTCTCTCGTATCGTTCCATAAGTCTGCACTTCCTTTTCTCTTTATTGTTTTTGTTTTGCTTGTATATGTCTTTTCCAGGTTAATGAGTATCTTATAATTCGAAACAACCTATCAATTCTACAAGGGGTAGGGCTGTTTTGCCCAGGCACCCTGGTGCTACACCACTCATAAGCTACTACTGCTATGCAGGTCGATGCGATTCACGAACAAAGATCTTTCTTCTGTTTGAGGACACAGATGATGCTTCGGATAGCAAATATTGTCTTCTCCCATAGCATTCCGAGGTATCATAATGTGAGTTCTGTCATGATTCTTCTAGAACATTGACCATAGGAGGTACTAGAATTCCCACCAAATTTATCCGATAGGAGTCTATGGTATTATGTACTCTTCATCAAAATGAAAAAAATGCATTGCAACACTAGAGTAAAAGAGTGGTTATCTGTGATTTAGGGTGATTGCCGTGGAGCGTCAACAGAAATGAATCTACTGATGGTAGACAACGGTCGAACATCTTTTAGAAGTTTGTCCACAGGTGGTATATATGGTTTGCAATTATATAATCAAATATATTAAAGTCATCATAATCAATAATCAAATAATCAGATATAATTAAATATAATCAAATAATCAAATATAATTAAATATAATCAAATATAATAAAGTCTGCAAAAGGGATAGTTGGAAGTTAGTCAACCATTATATTATAGGTAAGCAAATTTTCTATTTCGAACATTCATCATAAGATAGATGAAAGAGACGTATACTAACTTTAACATTTGATAAAAATATTCTTTAAGCAAATTATTTTTGCTTGTATAAAAAGGACCTTTATCATATTCACTCGAAATACAATCTAACGTTTAATCCTCGAAATACACGGTTTGTAGTTATGTACGCGATAAATCATCTGCTTGAAATAATGAATGCATTTGGAGAGAACTTTCTAAAAGAAACTTTCTGATAGCCATGCTGTTGTTGTTGTTGTCTTGTCCATGGAAAAATGGTTACCAGAGCCTGAAGGAGGCTGGACTTCTATTGCGCCTCTCCCAATTTTTAGGGGACAGCATCTCAGGGGGATGGTCCGAAGGTCTCCTACCCCTCTTCGCTACCACCAGTTTACAAGAGAGGACTTTCGGCTCGCTATATATTTAGCTTGCCTCCATGCCTCAAAGACACTATACATTTACAAACCTCCATGCCTTCTCCGGGATCCGAAACCCAGCCCTTCGGTACCGCAATAGGCTACCCTGACCACTATATCGCTTGGGCGGCATATATCCATGTTGTACATACAGGAAATGCGAAAAACTCCATGTAAACGATCCATTCAAAGGGATCTGAACCCGGCTCGAATCATCACAGTTCAGTCGTTTCGTAATTTTTTTTAATTAAACATATGCCAGTTCAAGATTCTAATTAAAAGCCTGTTATATATTTTAGCAATAAAATTAATATTATTTTCAGTTTGCTAACGAAATTGTGTTACTGTTATCAAAATATCTCCAGTCGAGTACTAACCTGTTAAATTGTGAATTTTGTCGAGGTATTTCTCTAACGTGCATTTTCCATTATCGAACAAAAGATCAAAGTTGCTCATGACCAGAGACTCCCAGGATTCAGTAATATTTCTATGAGCCTTCTTTACTTTGCTTGAAAAGATATCTTTCACGTTTTTAAATTGAGTGTACACTTTCTTCTCCTCTCTGAAAGAAAAATAACGTAAAATACACGTGAAATAAAAGGAATATTTTCAGACACAAATTCAGTTTAGCACGGTAATCTTATTTTTCCTCTTAAATACATAAAGCATTTTTCTTCCTTACTCTGTGACAATCCTATGATGATAATACAGAAAGCTAATTTCAGTAGGCGAGAACATATTTTCTTAGTTACGTATGTTCTCAAGATCACCTGAACTGTTTTCTACTTTAATGGTGTTGATAGAGACCTAGGAATGGATCAAGAGACTATTCTCAGCGCGACGCCAAAATCTTTGAAAATTTCTTACTTTTTAATATAGTCCTGCATATTTATTTATGGTTATTAATTATTTTACGATTATGGATTAAATGCTAAAAATTGACATCAATATTGGCACACACACGTATATAATAAAACACATAAAAATAGGCTAAAAATTAAAAAGAAAATTTTAAACCCCTCCTGCGCTGTAACTGCAGGATTGAAGTAAAATAAAAAATAAACTTAAAGCATATAAAGTTAACATCAAATTGGAATCAAAGCAAGGCAGTTCCTCAACAGTGTTAATAACTGCAACCGTGTGTAAGAGGCTTAACACAATATCTAAACATATCGAAATAAAAATAAGAATTCTTTAGTAGAATAAACTAGAAAAATAAAAATGCGAAAAGGAAAAATATTCAAAATTATAAAAATATGAAATTAATCTCCTTTGACTGAAACTCCAATTCAGAACTCATCAGGGTAAAATGAATTAAAAGTTTCATATATACTGTATATATATATATATATATATATATATATATATATATAAAGCAAAAAACAGAACTTTAAAATTAGTGAATTTCCTAATTTTATTCAGAAGAACCAAAAAGTAAACTCCTGCGTAACTGCTGTATAATCATTATTACTATTTTTAACTATATATATATATAAATATAAATAAAATTCTAAGTAAACAAGTAATTGTGAGTAATTTAAAAGGCCGAATACTTGCGCTAGAACTGCGAAATAATAAATCAACAATTTATTACTAGAAAAGTGTTTTTATATATCATCTACAAAAAACATAAATTCAATTAATTCGATGAATTATTGGAATAAATTTCAGTCATTATTTTAAGTGTAACGAATTTAGATTTCTACTGTAGTAAAAATATTTTAAAAAGCTCTATAGAAATATTATTTTAAACCGGAAAAATTCTAAAACATAAAATTTAAAGTACTTAAAATTGTAATTACTAAAACGGTAGCCATTGTTATTGACCGTAGATTTATTTACTTCTTAAGCGGAACCAACCAATCCACTATCAATTAAGAATAACCAAATTAAGTGAGAGTGTTCCGTCTTTTTTCCAAGTATTTTGGTTCAAGAAAAATAATTATCTTTCTCTTTTCTGTGTTTTGTTCGTAGCTCATGATTTAACTCTAGCAAAATAACTAATTGGATCCTTACTCGTTTAGTCACAACATTTGTAGCTGATGAATATAACAGTCTTTAGATTACCGTAGCTCATATAGTTGAATATTATACTGATAACCATTATTTTTAGCTTACCTTGTAATTTGATTAATTTTAGAATCTTCTGAACCCGGTGTAAAATCATAATTTATATTTTATGTAACCCATAACGAACTTAAATCGTGAAGCAAAACATATAGAAAGATGAAATTTACTTTTTCTTTAAATAATTTTAAACTAAATTAATTAAAATTAATTTAATTTAATTAATTAATTTAATTTAATAATAAAGTTAGTAAATTATTAGATCGCGAAATGCATTATATAATTTGCAATAGTAATATCTACTACATTGAAAATGACTTAAGCCTTTACCAGTATTTTTGCTCAGACTTTCAATTTTGTAAATAGGACCCTATTTTTCCAAATCATTTTCATCAGAATAAAGGACACTTTTTCCTAAAACGAACTATAAAACTAATTTAAAATGAATTCAGAGGAGATTTCTTCGTGGCGTCTGTACGTACGTACGTATGTACGTGCATACGTATGTATGTATGTATATCGCATAACTCAAAAACAAGTAGCCTCAGAACGTTGAAATTTTGCATGTAGGACTGCTATAGCACCTCCCTTTTTAGTGGTAACTGGCCGCATCAAAGCATATATATATATATATATATATACCCACTTTGTTACTCGGCTCATTGAGCTCAGTTGTTTTATTCTTGTACGTGGTAAATTGTGCATTTTTTGCTTTAAAAATTATTGAATTATGTTGTTCTTATCTTCCGGTTAAGGTTTTTATGCCTTTAGCAAACCTGCATGTTAAGGTTGTAGAATTATCAGCAAGTTGAAAGTTGTTTAAGTGTTGCTAAGCGTATTTTTTTACCATAGCAGCCATAGTTATTTGTTTACATTTGAAATTTAGCAGAGTAGTGGATTTTTTGCCAATCTAGAGAAACTAAGCTTCGTAACAATAAAATAACGTCTTCTTTTATTATTGCGAATTAAATTATGCTTAATCCATTCTAGAATGATCATTCACGTTATTAAAATTATCCCCTATATGATTCAGCATGTAGAGACATTAGGTTATTTCGAAGCAGGAGAGAGGAAAAATGAGCAATGCCCTCGCCGGGACTCGAACCACGGACCTCTCGAATACGCGTCGAGCGTGCTGACCACTACACTACGAAGGCATGCAAAGAGGGCGGGAGAAATACCTTACATACTTCCCCTTTTAAAGGGCGACTGAGGATTAAGTGACCCAATCGCTAAATCCTGGTGGTGAAGAATCATAATCATCATCCACCACTTTAGTTCAGGCGCCACTGTAGATTTATTATAATATTTTGTAGTAGGAAATCGAAAGAATGTGCAATGCCCTCCCCAGGACTGGAACCACGTACCTCTCGAATACGCGTCGAGGGTGCTGAACGAACGAAGGCTGCCAAGAAGGCGGGAGAAATACCTTATAAGCATAGCATCCACAACAAATCAAGTCAGTTTCTACGCCTCCAGTTTCATTTTGCCGAGTGAGACCAAAAGTAAAGTTTCAGTTCTGTGCACCGAAAAATCTGCCTTCTTGCCCGCTGGCCGAATAGCTTGTTTTTGCGTAGAAACTGTGATTTTAATTGTGAAAATGTTTTTAATTGTTTTAACTGTATTTGGCGTTTTAATGTTTTTATATCCTTCAATTTTTAATATAGATATTTTAAGTTTTTATGCATTTTTGCCTTGTCGCGAAGTGAAAACTGAATTAATTGAATGGGAAATATATCTCTAATGAAGTTCGAGGAAATAAGTTTAAATGAAAGGCAGGAAAGCATACGCATAATTTAATATTCTGGTACAACGAAGTCATGTGGTATACGCATCAGATATTTTTCAGAATCGTTCAGGGTATGATACAGTGAACATCCATACAATCAACTATTTCGTCTCTCACTCATGCAGTTATATCTTGATTGGCAAGAGCACAACGCCGATAATACGATTGCTAAAATTCTGGAGATTAAGCTGGAAGTGGAGTTATAAAAACAACGTGCTTGACATATCTTACAATAAAAAGTTATATTGTGATTAAATCCGAAGGCTGTAGTTGTCTCCATATTAGGCGCACAATCAACTATTCTTATCGTCCTGCCCATCTTTGTGACAAATTTTGGTTAATGTATTTTCTCAAATTGTCTATATTTCTGTGAAATGTTTTGACTGAAGTGCTTCTCCGTGGATCTCAAAATAACTGTCTGTTGTAGCAAGACAGACAACTGTCTTCTCGAAAGATTTACGATCACTTTTTCACTCGACATCAGGCAATTTTCCAGTATGTTCTAATAAATCCTCCTAATGAGGCATAAATATTTGCCATACCAGTAAACGTAAACACGTGAGCGTTTATAAGATATAAAAAAAAACTTAAAGCTTACTTCTACTTTTGTGTCACAGAATTTGACACTGGTTACGTAGTTTTTTTACTTATTAGTCACTTTTTCAAGGACATACTTAATAACTGTATATTTATTATTCATAGCGAAACGGAGGACACGAGAGGAGGAGGAGGTTCTATTTGTGGAAAATAAGTAGGTTTTAGTCATCACAACAACTTCACACACTTTCACTGGAATATAAGAAAAATTCCTGGGGATATGCTGGGATATGACATTAAGCAATCGGGAGTATGTATTTAGGAGGTTAAAGGGATATCGAAACTAGTATTTCAAATCCTGATATCATCCCATATGCTGTCGGTGGGACCTAGATAGGATGTCCTAAGGATATACTTGGATGTGGCATTAAGCTGACATGAGTTTAGGAGGAAACTGGGATATTACAGGATGTCCTGAGGATGTAGTAAGTAGGACTTTAAATCTCAATAACATCCCATATGCTGTCTACGGGACCTAGATATGATATTTTGAGGTTATAATGGGATGTGTTTAGGAGGTTAGTGGGATATCCCGGGATATCCTGAGGATGTAGAAAGTAGGAGCTAAGATCCTGATAACATCCCGTACGCTGTCGATGGGACTTAGTTGGGATGTCCTGAGAATATACTGGGATGTGGCATTATGCATTCGAGGGGACGTGTTTAGGGGGTTCACGGAATATTCCGAGATGCCCTGAAGATGTGCGCATATCCCGCGAGCAACATCCTCAGGATATCCCAAAGATGCTTTTGTGCTATTTGCGTTATTACTCTCTAAAATTGCATTCCTGTCTTCCCAGTTATAAAATATGACTGATATTTTCCTAATTAGTAATTTTATTTTGCAAAGAAAACTTCCATGTGGTGCTACCACTTAAACTATGCGAAGAATATATACGGTTGATGTGACATAGGTACGAAATCTGAGAAGTTTTGGGCATTATCCCTGAATCAGAGATAATTGTTCAATGCAATATTTCTGTGTGGTAGAAAAATCCTAAAATTGTCTTACTCGCTGGAAGTATCTCGGTCTGGAAGTTCAGCCATGACTGTAGTCAAACTGTCTGCTACCAAATCACACACTCGACTCACAAATTCTTTGCTGTCTGAAACAAAGGAAAAGAATATTTATCATCTCATAACATCAGTTAGTTAAAATGCATATCAGAAATGAAACATCAAAATTGATTTTAAAATTATTATTTTATGTAAAACATAGAAATTAAACAACGAGTGTAAAAAAATTTAAAAAGCTTAAAATCCATATAAAAATTTCAAAAATAAATATATTAGGGACAAATAAATGAAACTTTTTTAGAATGATAAATATAATTCAGCATTTCTTCTTTAGTGTTATTTATATTGCACTCTTTTACAAATACATAATTAAGGAGCCATAAAGCTGAGGTAAATATTAGTTTGAGCAATAAAGGAAGTCATTACGATCTCAGAGTGTTCTGTATTTGTTCTCAGAGTGTTCCGGAGAAAAATTGCAAAACTGAAAGCCTGCAATTTTTTTATTTTATAATTTTAATGATTTTTTGATTTAATAAATACAGCATCGATTTTAGAAAATTTGGACTGATTTCAAATGAGTACTAAATTCGCTAAATATATTATATTAAAACACGTATTAATAGATAAGTATAATGCTTATAATGCTCTTTTAACACATCAAAATTTCACACAGAAATTATAAATAGCGGGAGAATTTTAAAATAACTTACTTCTTTCCATAAAATGAATGAAAGAAAAATTGATTTGTTTCCCTTAAAATAAGTCATTATCTATTTATACATTGTAGTCATATTTGTTTCCACATATCCTGAGCAGGGTATAAAACAAGGGCAACAGGGTATAAAATTAATCAAGTGATATACATTATTGCCCCATTATTTGGACAAAATGTAGCACCTTTTAACACTAACACCAACAATATCTGTTAGTTCCTTTCTTCTTCCTTCTTCTCTCATTTAATCATGGTCATAGTTTCCACAGTTCCCGAGATAATATAATAAAAAAACTTGACAACGCATCATTTTCTTTACCCGCCAAAGCGCGCTATTCAGTTCATATTATTCCAGCAGGTCTGTGATATGTTTCCGAGGCTTGCTTCTGCCCTATCCCACAATGTATTAGAGAGATATTTGGCGTTAAGGACTTATCCATTAGACGCAAAGAACATTTCACTGTCATATCGGACAAGTGGTGGGCCAATTATTCCAATCTTTGGTTGTTTTAGAAGCATGCTTTTGTTTAGCTAGAAAGGTTGCACCTATATTAAGAAAATTACTTCCAAGAGTTTTTAAGGGACTTATTGCTGTTTGCTACTTGGGAGGAGGAGGGACAGTCGTTTTGAGACCTATCGTTACCGCAGTCAAGTCAAAAGAAGTCCTTTTCCAGGATTGACTGATGGCAAAGAATAAAATCGAATACATTAAATTGCATTCAAGTCCCTAGACACGATGGCGGTTGTTAACCAAATCCTTTTTTGCCATGTTACAGACATTGCAAAATAACGGAAAGTAGAGTGCTTTCTAGCGCTGATGCGAAAATAAATTTCAAAGAAGTTACAAAAACTTTTGTAAAACCTTCGAATAGGGAGATTCAGAAAACAATTCCTGATGAAAATTTGATGGGGGAATAAAATTTTACGATCTGACATCAAAACCTCGAGCACAATAACTATAATACAACGATAATATTGAGCGTTATCACCTGACTGTTATCACTTCCTTCATTCGAGTTGGCTAAATTATTATTCTTATTTCGCAAATCGTAAGACTGCTTCTGCAGCATTGAAGCCTTCCACAGCTTTTCTGCGGATTTCTTGCATTTTTACTCCACTCTACATCCTGTATTATTCCTTGAAAGAAAATCCCACTGCTTCAACCTTGGAACCATTTTAATGACATCTTAATTTCCTCAGCTATGAACAGAAGATTCTTCCTGAATTTTTACTTATGGGTAGGCCCAAGAAATTTTCACATTTTAAAGCTGGTTTTCCTGGTTTGGAAATAGGTGTTATGTTCTTTCAGTTTTCGAATTTCTTTTTGTAAACTTCACAGCCTCAATATGAGCTAATCTATGATACTTCACAGCAAATATGCTTTGCTTTTTCCTCTGATTTTCTTGGATTCATTGCTTCAGCTATTTAATCCCCATTTTCAACATCTTGTTTCATAAAATAAGCCATGCTGAGTGTGACCAAAACTCTGGTAAACCAATGGGCCGAGCGTTTCTTCTACTTGAAGTTTTGAGTGCAGCTTCTACTTTATTATTTTTCTAATTAAGTGCAATGGAATCTTAGAAAAGAAGTACACTGCTGGCTACCTAAATTGCAACACCAAGGAAGGCAAAAGATATCACAACAAAATTTATTTAGTCAATAATATGTTGAACAAGTATCCAATGATTAAATTTATAGACTTCTGTGAAGTGTGGTTCCTTCCAGAATCAGCAGCCAGAGTAGCCGCCATTGTTGGCGATCACCGCTGCCACACGCCTCGGCATTGATTCAAAGAGACTTTAGATGTGTTCTTGGGGTACAGCAGACCAAGCAGCTTCCACAGTTGCCAAACTTGATCTGGTGTGGCAGCTTGGGATGTAATCTGGGTCAATCGTTCAGCAACCATGGACCGCATGTTTTCTACCGGCGAAAGATCCGAAGAGCGAGCAGGCCAGGGAAGCAATTCAATCTGGCGACTGACGAAGAACCCTTGGACAATGCGTGCCACGTGTGATCGAGCATTATTCTGTTGAAATATGGCTGTGGGCAAGTCCTGAAGGTAAGGAAGGACAACTGGCTCCAACACCTCAGAGATGTAGCGCTGGCTGTTTAAAGTACCGACAATGCGTACTAGAGCAGTATGATAAGGATATCCAATACCGCCCCATACCATAATACCCGGTGCAGGACCAATGTGGCGGTGCATAATGCAGCTGTTCAGCATCTTCCCTCCGCGGTGTCTCCAGACTCGAATCCGACCATCGTGGTGTTGCAGACAGAAGCGTGACTCGTCACTAAAGACAATTTCAATCCATTCTGCCGTCCACATCCTTCTTTCATCTCACCATTGGCGGCGGAGACGTTTGTGGTTCTGCGTCAAGGGTAGACGAAGCAATGGTCGTCTTGCGAACAGACCACTCTGCTGTAAATGGCGTGGAATGGTACGCGCAGACACTGGATGATGCGTTACAGACTGAATGTGCTGTTCTATGGTTTGCGATGTGACTGAGCAATCCGTCACTGTCATACGTACAGTGTTCCTGTCATCACGTGAAGTGGTGCACTGAGGTGGATGTGATCGAACACCTCGGTTCGTCGTATACTCTTGCATCCAACGGTCACATATCCGCATTAGGCCCATATCACACGGCGTTTTTTTCACACAAACAATTGTTTCGGACATCTTTCCTGCCTGGTTTACTATTGAAAGAAAGACGCGCGATTTTTTCCTTCCATTCGGAAAAAATTGCAGGTTGTTTGTTTTCAACCAATCAGCTATCAGCTTCGAATCCTTCATCACGCTAAAAACAGCTAATTTTGGTAGCCCTGGCGACTGACTGACTGAGACCAGTATCGCCAGAATACAGCATTATGCCGTGTGTCTGGCTCAATCAAAATTGCCATTGTGGCACATCACATTTAGTCGGTCCTCAAGTTTTAAATCCGTTTAAAGGTAGGTAAAGGGGGCCAACGTAAAGGCAGAAAACCAAGCAACGAACATGGACAGATTGTGGTGTTGTTTTCATGTGGATAAATGCAATACAGATACATACACAAAATAATACATAAATACATAATTTAATGAATACATAAGCATACAATACAATTAAAGTGAACTATATACAATAAATGCAATACATAGTAATAAAGTAATACTAATAAATATAAATATGAGTAAATATACGAATAAGTACGCATAAATAAATTGATCGTAACCTAAGACGCGAAAGTAGTGTGAAAGTGAGAGTTCACGGCCAGGAGGCGGATTGCGGATGAGCCCGGAAGTAGGTGAGGCGGTGCAAGTCGGGAGGCGGTGCAAGTTGGGAGGCGGATTGCCGATGAGTAAACT
>KK115065.1:27943-49963 GCA_000611955.2 Stegodyphus mimosarum | reverse complement strand
ATAAACGTCCCTTTGGACGTAATTTAAAATCTGAAACATTTCAGATTTTTTTTTTAAATTTTATTTTACGTTTATTATTTTTTGTTACCATTTCCCGGATTATTTGATTGAGATATAGTGGCAACGATAGAAAAAAGAAGTATGTTATTCTGTAAGAAAACGAACTGTAAATAGCTGTAAATAAAGTTTTTCGTGTGATAAAATGGCCAAAAAATCCAACTGTCCTGTGGATTTCATCAAAGAAAGGCAAGCAGAAAGATTTTCTTATCAAATATTCTTAAATAATGAAGGTAAAAATAAGAAAATGCAAATTAGAAACACAGACAATAATTCAAAAAGAAATTAAAATTAACATAATTAAACACGGCGATTAAAGCAGCAAATATAGCAAAATTAATAAACGAGCCAATGATTTTTATTTTATACATCGAATAATTTCCTTTATTTAACTTATACATAACAGTAAAAATGAAATTTTAATCTAAATCAGACCTAATTTTATGGCATAACTTTTTAAAGCAGTATTCCCCTCATCTTCAAAAAATTCCTTTTGAGAGACATCCTTTAATTTTTGATATTTATAAACAACAAGGAGTACGTGAAAAAGCCTCCGATAGTCGAAAGTAAGTAACTTCTATTCAAATGCACTATGGCGCAAGCAGAAATAACGACTTCTTCTTTCTCTCTCATAGCTCTCACGATGTCCAACAGTTTCCTGTCCGGTGTTACCTTCTTCAGTTCTGTTTCAGAGATGTATTCAAATAACACTTTTATTCTGTTCATGTATATAGGAATATTCGAAGCTACGAGAATTAGACATGTAATGGCCAATGAAGATTGAAAAAGAACATACGAACATTCTATGTAATTGACAGTTACGAGTATACTGTGGGATGTTATCAAAAGAATGGCAAGGAAACTGAACATCTGCAAAAACAGCAGTACAAGAGTTACGAATGTTGGCGTGGATAGAGCTTCATTTAAATGTCTTACTGTTTTGACAAGTCTCGAGTACAACTGGATATGATGCAGCATCAGAGAAGAATTTTCCAAGTGAATCAAATTTTTCAACATTTTTTCGTAGTTGCAAAACAGGTAGCAGCCATGGTAATAAAAGGCGCTTAAGATGAAAGATACAAAACACTGGAACGCTACGTTTGGGAAAATGTATAAAGCCGTAAAGATGATCGATATGATGTAGGTTTTGAATTCTACTTGATTATCTAGCCACAATGTCAATAATCCATTGTTGCCCCTTAGATCAACACACCTAAGAAGGCCAGAAGTTATAGCATACGACGCTTGTAAAAGCCAGAAGAAGATAACACACAGATTAAAAACCGCTGTCTTGTCAAAATTTCCGAAACAGTGATTGGAAATGCAATTCATTTCGGCAATTACCTTTTTGATGGAATGTCTCCGTTTTTGTAGTATTAACCACAAGGCATTAGATAATATGCAAGTTACTAATGATGATAAAAAAACTCTCAGGTCCAGCATGGTACGCATAGAATAATAGAATTGCAGTGGGATGTTACATATCGTTGAGGTAATCATTACCGCGCAATACCAATGAGAAAGGATTCTCCACAGAATATTTTTCGAAACACTTGCGCGGGAAGGAAACACCTGAATATCTAACGCCGACAGCGCTGCCCAGATATAACCATAACCCTGAGGCCGCTGCTTATAATTCGTTCTACTGCATTTTAAAGTTTTCCAAGCTACTTTTCTATTGCCTTTGGAATGTGGGTTCATGTAACAGCCACTGCATGGTCCCAAACAGTTTGCGTTCTTTTCATATCTGTACAAGTCTTTCATATTATACAAAATTTTTTGGCGTCTCTATAAAAAGAAAAGTTCTTCGCATCCTGTAAGATGATGAATTACCAAACACTTTTTCGCAACTGAAATCGAATGAGCACGAAAACAAAGTAGTTTAGGATGGCGAAGAACTTGGCCACCTTCTTCTGTAGTTGCTAAGACACAAAGTTGACAATCATAATGCACTACGTGTTGCCATGGAGTAGATGTTTTATAAGGCTTTTTATCTACGCTAAGTCAAACAAAGCGCGCTTTTGACAATACCGTATCTATGGAGAATTCAAACAATATGTTATGTTCGCAAAAAATTTTTTTCAAGTACTTTTCATAAACTTCTGTGGTTGCCTTCTGGGTTATTATTAAATCTATACTAATGAATGGCTCCGATTTGGTAAATAGAGTAAAAGATTGAGTGTTCAAAAGTTATTATTTTCCCAATTAATTAGTTGGAAGATGAAATTTAATTATTTTTAAAGCAAGTGATAAATGATGCTTCCTTAATAGAAAAAAGTATTTTATTCTAAGCAATCGCTGAATATTTGTAGGAGTCATACATGTATTTCTGCGAAATTTTAAACAGAGTTACTTTGTAGAGACATTAGGTTATTTCGAAGCAGGAGGTATGAAAAACGAGCAACGCCTTCGCCGAGAATCGAACCACGGACCTCTCGGTTACGCGTCGAGCATGCAGACCACTACACCACGAAGGCATGCGAAGTAGGCGGGAGAAATACCTTATAACTTACGCCTTTTCCATATTTTATTTCACCTAACATTTTACTTCCTTGGTCGAAGTAAAAGAAGAACTGCAACCAGGAAAAATTCAGAGTGTCATATTTCAGCAAAAATAGCCATTTTGACCGTTATCGACTGCAATTTAACGATGTTTTTGTGTGACATCTTTGTGTAAGGACAGAATAAAGGACACGATTTTCCCCAAACGAATTATGAAACTGATTTGAAATGAATTCAGAGGAGATTTTATGTGACGTCTCTACGTACGTAAGTACGTATTTATGCATCTCTCATAACTGAAAAACGACCAGAATCAGAACGTTCAAAATTTCCTATATAGGACTGTTATAATATTTAGTTGTGCACCTTCCTTTTTGGTTGCAATCGGCCGAACTTGAAGTATATATATATATATACCCATTCTGTTGCTCGGCTCAGTGAGCTCAGCTTATTTTTATTCTTATATGTTGGTAAATTATGCATTTTTTTGCTTTAAAATTGATTGAATTATGTTGTTGTTGTGTTCTGGTTAAGATTTTTATGCCTTTAATTTGCATGCAATAGCTATAGAATTTTCAACCCTTTAAAAGTTGTTTAAGTGCTGCTAAGCCTAATTTTCACTTCCTTATACGAAGTAAAGGAAGTATCACGAAAAATTCCGGGAACCATATTTCAACGAAAATTTATCCATTTTGGCCGCTATCGAATGCAATTTAAGGATGTTTTTGGGTGACATCTGTACGTAAGGACAGAATAAAGGACTCCTTTTTCCCGAAGCGAATTATAAAACTGATTTAGAATCGATTCAGAAGAGAAGTTTTTGTTGCGTCTGTACGCGCTGACGTGTCTAGTATGTATCTCACATAACTCGAAAACGAGTAACCTTAGAACCGTGAAATTTTGTATATGGGACTGCTATAGCATGTAGTTGTGCACCTACCTTTTTGGTGGCACTCGGATTCACTAGCTGCCAAATGTATGTATATGTATATATACCCACTCTGTTACTCGGATCCGTGAGCTCAGTTTTTTATTCTTATATGTTGAAAAATTGGACAATTTTTGCTTTAAAAATGATTGAATTATGTTGCTCTTATCTTTCGATTAAAGTTTTTATGCCTTTAGTTAACCTGAATGCAATAGCTGTACAATTATCAACAATTTAAAAGTTATTTCAGTGCCGCTAAGCCTACTTTTTTTTTACCATAGCCTCCATATTTCTTTGCATTTGAAACTTAGGAGAATATTGGATTTGTTGCCAATCTAGAGAAACTAGGCTTCGTAACAACAAATATAACGTCTTCTTTTATTATTGCGAATTAAATCATGCTTAACCCATTTTGGAATTATCATTTAAGTTATTAAATTATCCCATATATTGACTCAGCATAGCGTCCACAACAAATTAAGTCTGTTTCTACGCCTTCAGTGTCTTTTTGCCGAGTGAAACCAAAAGTAAACTTTAGTTTTGTGCACAGAAAAATTTGCCTTCTTCCCCGCTGGCGGAATTGTTTATTTTCGCGTAGAAACTCTAATTTTAATTATAAAAATTATTCTTTAAATAATTTTGACTGTATTTATGTTTTATATTTTTCAATTTTTAATAAAAATGTTTCGAGGTTTTATGTATTTTTGCTTTGTTACGAAGTGAGGATTGAATTAATTGAATGACAAATACGTATATCTCTAATGAAAATCGAGGAAATAAGTTTAAGTAAAATTCAGGAGAAAATGGCGTATAATTTAATATTCCGTACAAGGAAGTTATGTGGTGTACACATCAGATTTTTTTACTTTTGTTAAGACGAGAGTTAGTCTGCTGTTTGGGGGCTAAATTCACAGCTTTAAGAAAATTAATGTGCGAATTACTTCGAATAAAAATTCGATTTGTAACTTAGCATTGGTGGAAAGGCATTCTAAAGGAATGATTAAATTAAGCCTCTAATGAATTGGCCCTCAACCGCAATTTTCTTTTTGCTTTAGGTTATTACAGCATATTCTCGTGGCATTTGTACAGCATAAGCTAACTTTTCCAATAAATCGAATTTTTGTTACTGTATATTCAGCTGCTGTTGAGTTTAAAATGGAAGATACCATCATAAGTGCTTAAAATACTAGACAAATTACACGCGAAGCAATTCAAGTATATATTTGAAAGCTTTTACGAATTCATTAAATTCGAATATTAGCAAAGGTTTCAACTCTTCTCATATCGTTACCTGTGATCTAAAACATTTAAAAAAAAAAAAGTTTTTCAGATTACTTTTCTCTTGCTTACAAAATCTGGATTTCTGTAATTACTATCACACTGATTTAACCCGTTTAAGTTCTTTTCTTATAATCATGGTTGTTATCAAAAGAAAACAACATAGACCAGAAATTTCGAAGTGAAAAATTATCCAATATACTGTCTAAAAATAGCTCAACGGTATAAGATAACACCGCTGAAGAGAGCCTTAAATCTCAGTGGCCACTGAAATGAACTTTCACTAAGAAATAGCTTTTTATATACTGCAAATTGAACAACAGGAGTTGCAGGTTTTATTTTAATTTTCTAACCTAACTATTTTATGTCAGCCAATCTGTACTATCATTTCTTCCTTTTCGTTTTTCTACCAGAACGCAAATCAGTTAGCCTATTTAAGTGAGGGTTTGAGATTGCTTAGACAAAGCGTGTTCTGCCTGCTGAAAGCCACGTTATTACCTTGCTATTTAAGGTAAGAGATCCTGTCTTCGGAGTTGCGTTATTCTTGTCCATAGTGCTTTTCGGGTCTGTGTAAGCTTAAGAGCCAACTTTCTCGGTCAGTTTACTCTACGTAGCCTTTGGCTATTTGGTACTTTGATTTAGTTTTAAATTTGAAATTCCGTTTTGATTCTCGCCGTAAATACTGGCAGATTTGTAAGCAACAGGTGTGTTGTTCATCTTACTTAGATTTAAATTAAAGGGTTTTTTACACCCTTCCCAAGTTTCTGTGATACTTCTCAAAACACAGCGATACGTTGCTTACAGTTTTATTTAGGTCTAGTCACAAGTTACTTCTAGTAAAAGGCTAGTATCTTACATAGTTAATTCAGAAAATAACAAATATTGTTAAACCTAACACAGAGGTTAAGAATTTGCGGCTTCATCTCTGTCTTTATCTCGCTTGTAACATTTACTTGCATTTCATGATAAAAAATTAAACTTTAAAAGCTCTTATTTTAATTTTCTAACCAGGTACACTGCGAAAAAAAAAGACAGTTCTATATCTCCCGTTCTACTGGGCCGATTGACGAAATTCACATTTCACGTCTCGAAAGAGCGACTTAGGATATACTATATTAGATTTATATATAGCATTGTCCTAACATAGGGATTTTGACACAAAAATGGGTCTTTTTCTGATATAACGTACCAATTGTTTTCCATATTTTGATTATACGACTCAAATTATGCCTAAATATCAAATTTTGTAAAATTTGGTGCGAAATTTACGGAGAAATTCAAAAATTTAACTTGGCGAGTTTTTTCAGTTTTCGCCAAGAATAATTCACTTGGCAAACTTCTTAATACATGGCAACCTATTTTCCTATCCCTTCCATTGTCAGGAGCGGAAAAAAAGTCACATCGTTCTACTTTCAAATAATTTAACAATCTACGTAAACCATAATAAATGTTATTATCGCTTTCAACAAATGTGCCAAATTTCAAAACGCGCTAACATATAAATTCGCGTATATCTTCGAAAATTTTGAATAAAAAGCTCTAATTTTTTGTAGGTATACTTAGAAATACATATACTTCAAGTTGATGGTAAAAATTTGATAGGTTATAATTCAAATTTTTTTTTAAAAAAAATTATAAAAATTATTTAAAAATACAAATTTTAAAAATAAATCATAAAAAAATGGGTGAATTTTGTTTGGAGTGAACCTAAATAAAGAACTGTGAAAGAGGGAATCCAGTAAATGTAATAATAAAAAAGATATTAATAAATACATACCAAACTGAATTAACATTAAGGAGCTAAAATTTTCAGTGCTAATTGTTTAGAAACTAATCGGGCAATTTTTACAAAACTTGGCTATTTGGCCTAATTTGAGTCGTAGAATGGAAATAAGGAAAAAAAATTGGCATTTCAGAAAAAGTCAGGTTTTGTGTCAAAATACCTGTATTAGAACAATGCTATATATAAATCTAATACATATCCTAAGTCGCGCTTTCGAGACATGAAAAACGCAATTTGAATTTTGTCAATCGGCCTAGTAGAACGGGAGCTATAGAAATGTCCCCCTTTTTCCCCCCTCGCATTGTAGTTTATGTTAAGGTCCTTTTACAAAAAGGCTCGTTTAATTTCGCTTCCAGAATGTAAATTTCCAGCGTGACCGATATTTAAATTAGGGAGAAAGAAAGAAGTACATAAGGGGAGATTGTGGAGAGGGAAATCAGAGCGTGTTCTGCCTGCTTGAAGGCCACGTTGATAACTTTGATTTTTCTCGATTAGAATCCTGCGGCGTCGAGCTATTTTTACCATTAAGCTTGCATACGCCAACTTCGGTCAGAGCCAGCTTGAGCGCGAGTTTATGCTGTGAAGTTAGGCTATACTTAAATTTCATTAATTTTACTTTATCCATTATCTTTGAGTTAAACCCAAAAGTGTTGGCTTCTCCTAGCACTAGTTAGTGCCATCTGTTAAACTTTATATGGATTAATAAAAGGGTCCTTTACACCCTTTCCCTGTCTCTGGGAACCTTATAAAGACACCTTAAAATGTCACCACTTACCTTTTAAGAGTTCTGGTCTAATTGCATACGACTGAAGAAGATCAGATCTTGCAACTTAAAATAACTTTATAATAAATTTCATTAATTACTTTTTAGCCCAAAGGGGGTTAACACAAAAGGGCTATTAATTTCGTTTTGGAATTTTGCGTCGATTCACTTTCTGCGTTGATTCACTTTTCAAACTGTTGCCACCGAATATTATCGCCCTGTGTTATGTTTAAAGAAATTAAATAATGAAGAATCTGCATCAATGTATGTATGTTTCTCGCATTGTAATGAAACAACGGTGCTTAGAGCAATCCAATTTTGAATAACGCAATCTTCCACCGAATATGGGCATCTAGGAGCCCTAATTTGGAATTTGTTTTATTATCGATTTCATATTTTGTAAAACTTTAAAGAATTTTTGATTAACAAACTCAACGATTTCAAAGCGAGTAATGGCAACACTGTACGCAGGAAAAAAAAAAAAAGAAAAAAAAATCTCCAGCGCTCGAGACTGTGTATCGAAAATTCTGAAGATATGCTCCTTTTAAAATTATTTTACGATATTGCTGTTGAAGTGAATTTTATGGTTTAAGTGCGAAGAACATGATATTTAATAAATAAAGGTAATACAGAAAACGTTAAAAAATGCCTCTTTCGGCGTAATGTAAAATCTGAAAGCTTTTAGATTTTTTGTGATATTGTTGTTGAATTGAATGTTTTTCTCTAAGTGCGAAGAACGTGAACGTGATATTTAATAAATAAAGGCAACACCAAAACGTTAAAAAAAAAGCCCTTTTGGGCGTTATATAAAATCTGAAATCTTTCATAATATATAAAATATATATACTTTATTTCTACAGCATTTTACATTTTAAGCAAAAGCTCCTCCTTTTTGTCTAAACAGAACTTTACTATGCAGGTTTTTCTTAGCAAAAAGTTTTAATTTTACGCAACCGGGCCTACCCTTAATTTTATTTTTAGAAAGGACTTTCAAGTTTAATTTTCATATCTGAAAAGTACTGAATATATTAATTCTTTTACTTTTAATTGTACTTTAGCCTTATCGGCCATCTTGTATTTGAATTCACTTTTTATTGTGTTTAAATTTTAGCAGTATTGTAGTACTATAAATGTTTTTACTATTTTTTAAGTTTGAATGCTTTAAGACAAGCAAACACGTCGGGAAAATGGTCAAAGCTAGTGAGATTTTTGTTAGGAAATTTGATTTCGACTCTCAATAGTTCTGTCAGACGAAACATGTTTGCATCTTAGTTTTTAAGGCTTCAAGCACATTTCCGTTGACAAGTTCTGTTTGAAGCTTTCAACAGAGAAGATTAACAATATATTTTTTGTGCACATTTTTCACTTTTTCTGTAGTATGCATAGGTTTATATAATCAATATTTTTAATTTTTCTTTATCACTCATATTACATAGTGTTTCAGAAATTTTGCTAAGATAAAACTTTTTTTTTTTTTTTTTTTTTTGCGACCTTTACTAGGTTTCAAGCTGCATTTCTTTATGTTCAATTTTAAAAATCAGCAGCTAAAAGTTCTATTTTTGACTAGCTTGGTCATTCGTTTTTTGAATTCTTTGATACTACATTTTTTACTTATATATATATTGTTGCGTGCGTACGTGTTCGTTATGGACTCAATGCACAAGACGTTAAAAAGTCAACAAAATTTATTCGTTCCACAAGAAATAAATTAAAACGCTGAAATATTTCTTCACAAATCTTCGCACAATAACACAATATCTCAAACGTTTAGCAAAAACTCAGTTCAAAACAGATAAAATAGTTCTATCTCACAGCGAAATCGCTACAATCAATAACAGCATTAAGTAAACAAACAGCAGTTCGCTTTAAACAGCTACAACTACAACTGAGATGAGTCTAGTCTAGTCTGGACAACTATTGCTGGGATATTGCCAATTATGAGCAACTTATCCAGCTCACTGAGGAATTGCATAGAGTTCAATTTCCTTAAATAAAATAAAACCAAATATGCGGTATGAAAGAGATGCCGTGTGCATCGCAAGGTTGCAAGAAACCAAAGTCCTGCAATGTAGAGAGAAGTCCTAACTAAAATACTGAGATGAGCTGTTTCAATTCGGCTTTTATACGCTTTTTAATTATCACTAGAACACTCTCGAGTTTACTTGATTTTTCTGGATGGCAACAGTAATTACGAGATATTTATTTACTAAATATTAAATTCACTCGTTCTTTTATTTGTTTTTTTCCGACGTAGCTTTCTCTTCAAAAATCGTCTGCGTTGCACGGGAAAATAAAGAAATTTTAATTACCATTCTAAATAAATAGCCAAATAAATATAAAATCCGTAACAATATTGTTTTAAATAGAAATAAATTATTTCCTATAATATTTCTTTTATAAACGAGCAACATCTGAATTTCGTTTCTAATTTTTAGAATTATAATTAGCTAAACGGCGTAATAAAATTTTAGTTCTGCTTTCCATCCACCATACCATTGAAAAAGCTTTCGAAAATTTACAAAATACGGTGATTAAATGTAGCAAATTTTATAAAATTAATTATCAAGCCATTGATATTTATTTCTTTATTAAATAAACACAATTTCCTTTTTTTAACTCAAGAATTAATACATAATAGCCAGCAGTGAAATCTGAATCTAAAACAGACGAAATTTTTTGACGTAACGTTTTAAAAGCAGTGTTCTATTTATCTGTACAAACGGTGCCGCATTAATAAATTCTTTTTGAGAGACATCGTTTAATTTTTGATATTTATTAACAACAAGGAGTACCTGAAAAACCTCTGATAGTCGAAAGTAAGTAAATCCTAGCAGAAATGACGACTTCTTCTTAGTCTCTCATAGCTCTCACGATGTCCAAAAGTTTCCTGTTCGGTGTTACCTTCTTCAGTTCTGCTTCACAGATATTTTCAAATAGCACTTTTATTCTGTTCATGTATATAGGAATACTCGAAGCTACGAGAATTAGAGATGTAATGGCCAATGAAGATTGAAAAGAACATACGCACATTCTAAATAATTGACAGTTACGAGTCTACTGTGGGATGATATCAAAAGAATGGCAAGGAAACTGAACATCTGCAAAAACAGCAGTACAACAGTTACGAATGTTGGCGTGGATAACGCTTCGTTTAAATGTCTTACTGTTTCGACAACTCTCGAATACAACTCGATGATGCAGCGTCAGAGAAGAATTTTCCAAGTGAATCAAAGTTTTTAACATTTTTTCGTAGTTGCAAAACAGGTAGGAGCCATGGTAATAAAAGGCGCTTAAGACGAAAGCTACAAAACACTGGAACGCTAAGCCTTGGACAATGTATAAAGCCGTGAGAATAATCGATATGACGTAAGTTTTAAAATCTATTTTAGCATCTTGCGAAAATATCAACAATGCGTTGTTGTTCCTGAGATCGACAGCCCTAAGTAGGCCAGAAGTTACAGCATGCGAGGCTTGTAAAAGCCAAAAGAAGATAGTACACAGATTAAAAACAGCTGTCTCGTCGAAATTTCTGAAACAGTGATTGGAAATGCAATTCATTTCTGCAATTACCTTTTTGATGGAATGTCTCCGTTTCTGCAGTATTAACCACAACGCATTAGATAATATGCAAGTTACTACTGATGGTAAAGAAACTCTCAGGTCCAGCATGGTACGCATAGAATAATAGAACTGCAGTGGGATGTTACATATCGTTGAGGTAATTATTACCGCGCAATACCAATGACAAGAGATTCTCCACAGAATATTTTTCGAAACACCTGGATATCTAACGCCGACAGTACTGCCCATATATAACCATAGCCTTTAGACCGCTGCTTGTAACTCGTTCTTCTGCATTTTATTTGGCTT
Organism: Stegodyphus mimosarum; assembly: GCA_000611955.2. Taxonomy (NCBI): domain Eukaryota; kingdom Metazoa; phylum Arthropoda; class Arachnida; order Araneae; family Eresidae; genus Stegodyphus; species Stegodyphus mimosarum. The sequence goes on along the minus strand of KK115065.1, from coordinate 38,782 downwards.
ATAGTTTCCCAAGGCATTTTTATATTGCCCTTGAAATTTGGGTTCACATAAGAATCTCTGAACTGCCTCAAACAGTTTGCGTTGCTTTCGTATCTATACATGCCTTTCATATTATATAAAATACTTTTTGTGTCTCTATAAAACACAAGTTTCCAGCATTCCCATCCTAGAAGGTGACGAATTTCCAAACCACCTTTTCCCAACTGAAATGGAACGAGAATGAAGGCAAAGCAATTAGGATAGCGAAGAGTTTAGACATCTTCTTTCGCAGTTGCTAAGAGACAAAGTTGACAATCATAATACACGCCTTGTTGTGATGAAGTGTGGTTAATGCCTTTTTGTCTACATAAGCGCCCTTCCGACAATAACGTAGCTATGGAGAATTCAAACGATTTGCTGTTTTGTTAGCAAAGAATTTTTTTAAGTATTTTTTATAAAGGTCTGTAGTTGCCTTTCGTGTAATTATTAATTTTATTCATAGAGAACTATACTGATCAAGAGTCTGATATGAGAAAAAGAGTAAAACACCGATTGTTCAAAAGTAATGGTTTTTTCCCATTAATTAATCAGAAGATGAAAATGTAATTATTCTCAAAGCATCTGCTTAAATGATGCTTTCTCTTGCTATCAGAAAAAAAAAAAAAAAAAAAAAAATTAAAAAAAAAAAAAAAAAAAAAAAAAGAAAAAAAAAAAACAGATTTTATTCTGACAAAGCAGTTTATGTTTGTAAAAGTCATAAGTATATTTCTGCGAAGTTTTAATTGGAATTTTTTAAGTCTTTTAATTATTTTATTTCGTTAAAATTTTTTTTTATTTGTTATGACCAGATTTAGTGTACTGTTTTCAGGCTAAATTCATAGCTTTAAAGAAAATTAATGCTCGAATAACTTCGAGTAAACGATTTATGAGGTATTTTCTCCCTTCTTTCAACATGCCTTCGTGGTGTAACGGTAGCACACTCGGCGCGTATTGAAGAGGTCCAGGTTCAAGTCACGACGATGGCACTGCTCATTTTTCACCTCTCCTGCTTCAAAAAACGTAATGCCTCTACAATGGCGCACGAATTAAAAAGGGGGTGGACGATGATTCTTCACCACCAGAATTTGGATATTGGGTTCCTTAATCCCCAGTCGCCTTTAAAAGGGGGAGTATATAAAATATTTTCTCTCTCCTTCCAGCATGCTTTTGTGGTGATACAGTAGCATACTCTACGCGTATTGGAGAGGTCCAGGGTTCGAGTTCCGGCGAGGACACTGCTCATTTTCCCCCTCTTCTACTTCAAAAACCTAATGACTCTACAATATGTAAGATAAAACATATGTAAATCTCAAAATTATAATTTAAACTGGTAAAAGCCCTAAATTCCCCCTCTCTATTCTAAAAATAGTAATAACTTATCTGCACTGCATTATTTCTAGATCAGTCTGTGTGACATGGCTTGCGTAACGCTGGTGACGTAGCTAATTTGGATCCTGAACTCAAAATTTCGAGAACTGAAACCTATTTGTTAATAGGCAACCCAAACTAAAACCTGCCATTGAAGCGCTTCCTTATTACAGAGGCTGTTCGCACATTTTTTAGACGATGTATATTGTATTCACAAAACTAAATCACATAAAATTCTTGTGTTTTAAATGTTCTATTTGACATCCCTTATTCTGAAATATCCTTCGACACCGCAATTTCCAGGATAATAATGCCTTTGGAAGTGTCAGAAGAGGTATTCTATCCCATTCCTCCCGAACAGCTTTCCAGAGTGCTGTTAGGGTTTTGGGACAACGTTTGGATAATGCAGCTTTTAAAAGTCGAAAGCACAAAAATCCATAGGTGACACATCGGGAGAATTAGTAGGGATATCAGTGAAGGGTATATCCTTGTAACCAGTTTTTTTGTTCCATTTCTTTTAGGAAATTTACAGTGGATTTTGATGTGTGACTGCTAGATTTGTCCCGATGGAGTCTCACAGATGGATGGCACTGTGGGTAAAGCGATGGTATTTAATTCAGAAAAATTGGCGATAAAATATGTTCCTGATAGTATTTGGAGTTAATCTTGACATTTTTTTGCACTCTCTTTATTTTTAACTTGCCATTATAAGAAAAACCAGCAACAATCAGGTATAACTTAGAAAAACTTTCTTTCCATTCTTTGAACCATGTACTTAAATTTTTTTCTCCCCTTTTATGATAATAAATGGCTCTTTTTTTGTTACAATCATATAAATACACCCATGTTTCATCTATTGTGACAGTTGTTTTCCATTTTTCTTTGGTTAAGTGTTTCTCATATAGAATTCTGCAGCGTGTCCCGCGTCGAGCGATATGCTTTGGAAGAAGACGATGCACATTTCGTTTTTTCGCTTTCTTAAGATTTAAATCAAGGTTTATCATTTTGTTTACAATGGACACCGATTGAATGATTTTGCAACTGTCCTTTTGTAAGGTTTTATGTTGAACTAACCAAGTTTTATTTTAATTTAAATCTTTCTATCTCCTGTCTGTTTCAACTTCCCGTCAGAAGAAGCGCGCGTTTTCAGCTTATGCTAATTTTGAAGTACAGTCAAGTACTATTTAAGCCAGAGGTAGAAACCTCTCAGAGTGAGAGAGCTTCAGTCTCAGATCACGGTCACTCTGCTCAACGTTCGTCTGACCAGCTAGCAGTTAAAATTTAAAGCCATAGTTATATCTTGCTACGCACCATTTAGTGAGAGGCCAACTTCCGCGAATTGCTCTGCGAAGCAAAGTTTGATTTAAGTTCTATTTTAGGTTTAGTTTTAAATTTATTTGATTGTTAAGTTCGACCCAAGTGCGGTCTTTTACTTTCTGTATCTCTCCCGAGTTGGGAAGTTTGTAAATAATAGTGATTTAATAAAAGAGGATTTTAAATCCCTTCACGTGCAGTTATTATCCAGCACAGCAGTTACATCAGAACAAAGCTTACGTTTTATCAGCTCACTGTTCCAGTTCAGGACTTGAGAAGAAGAACCCTATTACAGACTTTACCATGTTCTCAAAGAACACGCACAGAATACTAAGTCCTGACACTTTGACTACGAGGATTTTCTTTTAACATTAAACAACGTACCTTTGCAATAGTCGAAGATGTCCGTTTTTTCCTTGGATAACTGTTTGGAATTTTTGTCCCACTGGAGGCTCCAATTTGAAGTTTTTTTTCCTTTCTTGTTGATGATATTACCTATCGACGCTTAAGATATCACAAAACCATGACTCTCACATCGTTTTTGGATAACGGAGTATGCATATTTCTCTTCGGAAAGAGCGTCAATGTAGCCTTCGAACCACTGCTTTGTTAAATTCGCCATTTTGAATAAAAACAAAACTTTCAAGCCACAGACGATAATTTTGACTTTTAGAAACGTAGTACAATTGCAATTACTTCTTTTGCAGCAAACGATTTTTTATTACCGCTTACCAAAATCGTCTAAAAAATGTGCGAACAGCCTCTGTAGATAGCTGCGTACTTTTGCTTCTACCTCTCTTCTCTTTGAAACGCCAGTTCGCTCTGTTCTCTTCCTAGCGCAATAGTATCAAAAATGTAAATGTTCTTGAATATGCATGATCAGAGAGCTAAGTAAATTGTGGCTACAAATGTCAATTGAAATAAAAATGAGTATTTAATTCTTATCGCTACTAAATATGCTTTTCAGAATGCATGGATGTTCATAGCCCTCAAAATTCTTGCTCTTCATTTTGAATGTATAATGAGTACGTTTACGCCATCGGCATTAATATGCCTTTTTCCTCCCATACAAAAAGGGGGAAAAAGAGGGGAAGGGGAAAAAAGAAGATGCAACTAAAAAGCATTAAAAATCTTTACGAAAGGTTTTATTTTGACTTCTGGAAAACTATGCAGGATGGAAAGTAAACGAAAACTTGACGTAGACATGACGTAGAAAAGTCTTGTTCGATAGCTGAGAAAAAAGGCAAAAGGAAATTGTTAAAGATAATTTCTTGAGATTTTTATCTTTCCTCTGTTTTACAACAAATTATCTTTCAATCTGCTTTTCGTCTTTAATTTACTGTCAGAGGGAAATATTTCATCATTGCGAAGAATTGAGAAGTTGTGGTAGAACTATTTCATCTGCAAATGTTTTACATATCCCCCCAAAATGGGTTCTCATCTGAATATGTTTCATGCATTCGCTTATAATAAGTAAAACATAATTTAAAACTGAATTCTAAATAGTATTTAAAGTATATATCTTTACCGATTATCAGCTGGACGGGATTTTTTAATATGCTATTTAATTTCACATTGAAAACATTGTTGTAAATTACGAATCTGAAAGAAATTCTCATCAGAATACAGCAAAAATACATTTCAGTATACAATAATTAAATACCACAATAAATACAATAAATTTCAATATACAATATATTAAAAATACAACACATTTCTGTATGAAAAAAAGAATTTTATATGTGAAAGGTGTTACTACCAAAAGCTTTTTTTGCAACAGTTACGTTCTGCACGTACAGAATAGTTAGCAGTAAGAAGTCAGTCAAACTGCCATAATTAATTGTGTAATTATTATAACTATGCATTCAGTTTCCAATAAGAAAGGTTTGTTTTGGCTCGATTTATTTTGATTACGGCAAAGCACTCGAGGCCTATCTGCCTAAGGAGAAAGATGCCTTCGTGGAGGACTTTCTAAGGAAACTGGCTTATCTACGTGACACATGGAGAAAATCACGAAAACGCCCATCCAGCCAGCCAATTCGCCAGGATTCGAACTCCAGACTCACAATCTGTACGGCACATTTTAAAATAACCATACCTGAAATTTCATTTCAATTGGTTGAGCGGATAAGCTGCTAGGGATTCATATATATAGGGGAAGCTGTTTATGACCACCCTGTATCTTCACGAAATCACATGTAACCAAATCGATTTTTCATTATCTCGAGGAGTTCCGAAACTATAGAATTTTCATTAATGGACTATTTAATACCTCGGCGATCTTGCATTTGCTGAATCACTAATCACTTGCTTCGAAATTACTTTAATTGCTAACTAACTAATAGTCTTTTAATTACTTAACTTTTGGTGGTAATTTGAATGATTAACGAATCAATGACTTCGAAATACCTCAAATCATCAATGAAAAATGAATTTTTATTAAAGTTTTGCTATCTTCTAATCTTGTGAAAACTCGAGTTATAAAGGTATTGATTGAACATGCAGCTTTCTCTACTTATTTCCATTATATTCTTTTAAATGCAGTATTTTTATTTAGTGCTGCATAATTACATCTACATTTTTAGCCAAAAATGGTATTAGCCCAGAAGGACTATTAGTCTCGAAACAGCATTTTGCGTCGAACCACTATAAACAGCTGAATATCACTTTTCAAATTGTTGTCACCAAATATTATCACCCTGTATTATATTTAAAGAAATTAAATAAAGAAGAATCTGCATGTATGTATGTATGTTTCTCGCACTGTGAAAAAACAACGATACCATCAAATTTTGAATAACGTGCTCCTCCTCCCGAACATCACGAACTGGAAGCATCTTGAATTTCGAATTTGTTTTATTATCTATTTCATATTTTTTAAACATTAACGAATTATTTATAAAGAAACTCAGTGATTTCAATGCGAGCAGTGGCAACACACTATGCGAAATAAAATACTTTTATCCCCATCACGCGAGACTGTCTATCAGAAATTCTAAAGATGTGCTGTTTTTAAATATTTTTAGCCCAAATGCTTTGGAAACGTGTATGTATGTGTAAATGAAAAAACGCCTCTTTGGGTGTGATGTAAAATCTGAAAGCTTTCAAACTTTTTTTCCATCATAATGCTGAAAACATTTTGAATTCATTATACACATTATTATTTTGAATTCAACCATACACATTGCTTATATAAGTGCAGGATATTCTCGAACTTGAAGGCGTCATTCTTAAATAAAATATGCAATCAGTGCGATGATAAAACACAGGAGAAAACGATGGCGGTAAACTTGATTGAATGTCCTAATTAGAAGTTAAACAAAGGTTATTAATTATATAATTTAATAAATTTCATTAATTGAAATTATCAAAGACTGCATCGTGAATAAAAGGGAGTAATTATTTTCTTTTATTAAATAAGTTTCATGTAACAAATTCAGTATAAATAATAACAAAGAAAATATTTTATTTAGTTAGCATTTAATTACTTTAATCATGTTACGCATACAAAACTATTAATTACTAGCTATACTGACCGCCATCTTCCATTTAGTTCTGGTAATACCAACGAAAGTAAAATAACAAGGAAAAAAGAATCAAAATATGTTTAGAAATATTTATCTGCTTTAGTCGATTGATGACGCATGAGATTATTATTATTAGTCCAAAGGGATGTAGTCCCGAAGGACAATTACTTTCGTTTGGGCGTTTTGCGTCGTTTCACAAAAATGTCCGATTCACTTTTCAAACTGTTGCCACAGAATTTTGCAGGCCTGTATTATATTTAAAGAAATTAAATAATGAAGAATCTGCATAAATTTAAGCATGTTTCTCGCATTATGATAAAACAACGGTACCTAGAGCCATAAAATTTTTAATGACGTAATCCTACTGCGAACATGAGCATCTGGAAGCCCAAGTTTCGACTTTGGGATTTGTTTTATTATCGATTTCATATTTTGTAAAACTTTAACGAATTTTTGATTAAGAAATTCAAGGATTTCAAAGCGAGCAATGGCAACGTTGTACAGAAAAAACATTTTTATTTCCAGCACGTGAGGACTGTTGCCACTGCACGTGAGGAGTATCGGAACGGAAATTCTAAAGATATGCTCAATTTAAAATTATTTTGTGATATTGTTCTTGAACTGAATTTTATGGTTTAAGTGCGAAGAACATGATATTTAAAGAACAAAGGTAACGCACAAAATGTTAAAAAAATGTCCCTTTGGACGTAATTTAAAATTTGAAACCTTTCAGATTTTCTTTTTTTTTTATTATTTTTAATTTTATTTTGTTTATTTATTTTGCTTCAATTGGTGGATTTTCCGCTAATTGCTTCTTAAGAAAATGGATCTGTGTCAGATTTCCTTGAAGCGCAAAAAGATTTTCTACAAAAGTGTAAGAGCCAGCAACTATTTATATCAAACAAATTCAATTAGAGATTGAATTTCGTTTACTATTAAATATATTGTTGCGTGCGTACGGGTTCGTAATAGATTGAATGCACAAGTCTGATGAAAAGTTGATAAAATTTATTCTTATCACAAGAAATAAAACAAAACGCTGAAATTTTTCTTCACAGATATTCATACAATATCGCAATATCGCATAGTAGTTATATTTTAAACTACTAAAACGTTAAATAAAACACAATTCAAAGAGCAGAGAAAGCTAATCCGATCTCAAAATTCCAGCAGCGAAGTAAACAACAACAGTTCACTTAAAACAACTCAACTGAGATGTTTCTCTCCGACTTTTAAAATTTTTTAATCATGAACGAGAACATTCTGGTAATTTTTATTTTCTCGAGGTTTCTGGAAAGCAAAAGAGTACAGTTCTTACGGTGAAACACCGAAATCTGGAGAATGTCGACTTTCACCGGTGAATGTCAACATTCACATAGTCGCTTGGTGTATGTCCGAAATACTTTCCAAATACTCTTATTTCTGACAAACACCAGTAAATGTCGACATTCACCATGTACTAATGGTGAATATTGAATATATGAGAATATTATATTTTCTTCTCCGTATTCCAGTCACGAAAAAACACACAAGTATTTAAAACACACAATACATTCAAAATGAGAAAGGAAAATAATAGAAGTTGAAAAACTTGCTTAATTATACAGTACGTTCTAAATGAGAAAATAAAATAATAGTAATAAAAAACTTACTAAATTATGTGATTCAAATCTGATTAATCGCAACAACTTAAACTCTTATGACACTTTGAATTGCACAAGAGGCCCTTGCTTTTACAATTGCATTTATAGGAAACAGCCAGTCGCCTCTCTTTTCGACCTACACCAGAGCATATCTGTGATTGTCGACATACACCGGTGAGGGTCCGAATGTACGAGAATGTAATGCAATATTCGATCTTTCACCGACGTATTTGGCGAATGTTGACATTCTCCGGTGAAAGTCGACATTCTCCAATTTCGGTCTTTCACGGTAAACAAGATAGCTATTCATTAAATGTTAAATACGCGTGCTTCTGCATTTTTACTTTTTCGGCCTAGCTTTCTCTTGAAACTCGTCACGCGCTGTATATTGCACGGGTAAACAATTTTAATTACAATTCTACTAAAAATAGCAAACTACTAAATACAAAATCTGTAACAATATTATTATAAATGTAAAACATATCGAAATTGTTAAAATAATGGTAGTAAGTTAAAACGAAGAAAACATTGAACAATTTTTGGGTTTGCAAATGGGGGAGGGGAAATAGTGGCTGAAAGTGGAGGCTTTTTCGAAAGAATTTACTTATACATCTGAAAGACATGCGTGATGGGCAATAAAAAACTCATCAATACATTTCATAATCAATTCTAGTGATTTCGAGAAAACTTAAAAGCAAGAACAAAATGGAGATCATGCATACAAAAGCGGTGCTAAACTGTAATATCTGCGTATTTTAAGTTCTGTCTCAAAGTATCTTCCTAAATTCTAAAAATTTTGCTGCCCGATGCGGCTGCACTGATTGGACCGCCTATGAGACGGCCTTGCATATACATTTTGAAAGCTTTTTTTTATTATTATTATTATTTATTTCCAATGGCTAGGCAAAAAGTTACAAAGAACTACAAATCTTACAAACGAAGGATTACAAACAATAGAACAAAGAACAAAAAGACTAAGTCATTGACTAAGAAGTGCTCTTGCCTCCCAGTATCTCGAATCTTCTGTAAGACCACGAAGATCCCCACATCGAAGCAGGTGGTCCCTGTCCATTTCTTCTCCAGAATTGCAAAGTGGGCAAATAGGATCGCTTGAAATGCCTATGCGGTGTAGGTGAGCGGCAAGGCAAATGTCCTGCAGACAAACGGAAAGCTGAAACTGCAGTACGTCTTGGATTATCGGGAATAAGAGAAGGACTTATCATTCTCCAACTTTTCAAGGCTGTACGAGTCTGAAGATCTCGTAAGGTATTCGATGTAAATAAACTTTTTGAAAACAGTTTAATCCTTCAATAAAAATCGACTGTATTTGGATGTTGTAGTAAGTTGGCATCTCGTTCTGCAAGTAAGTCCGCTTGTTCATTGCCCCAAAGGCCACAATGGCCGGGAACCCACTGGAGGACGATTTGTTTCTCCTTTAAAGTGAGAGTTCTCAGGAATTCTTGGCACTGCAAAATTTCAGGTGTTAATGGGTGTTTAACAGAGCTAATTGATTGAATGGCTCCTTGAGAATCAGAAAAAATGACTGCCTTTGCAAACTTGTAATGAAAATGAAGCTAAAATGCTAGTTTGAAAGCTAAAAATTAATATAAATGATAACAATTTACTGCGCAAGATAAAAGTAAACTTCCTTCTCTTTCTTATAAGTAGACTGAGCTTTGTCAATACCAGGTAAGGCCGAATAAAGGCAGAATGTTTTCAGTTTGCTTTTCTCAAAATAAAAAAATATTATTCGCATTCAGGCCCGTCTCAAAGGAACTGTGGGCTCTCAGGGTGTAATAGTACTTCCACCGACCCTCTCAAGAATAATAAGTTTACCAAAAGATCGACCCGCGTTTTCCCAGAGCATACACAGTAAACATCGTAGTTTGCATTTGTTATTTTGCGCTAAAAATGATTCATTTGAAGAGAAATTTAATGATAAGGTTTCTTTAAATACGTTTAATTTAGAAGAGCTCGATTAAAAACAGTTTAACTAGGAAGCACCATTTGCCTAAACACCATTTGAAATCCTTTAAATTGATACAGTTTACATTGATAAAAGTTTAAATTCATAAAATCGTTTAAATTGATAAATCAGAGATTAAAAAGGTAACTGAGAACTAAACAGTTGTTTGATAAATATGTTATAGCAAATAAGTGGGACATTTCAATAATAATTTCATAATTTTTTTTGGCAACATAGGAAATAAATATTATGATTGTTGAAGTCTCACACAGAAGTGCTCGATCATTTCTTGTTACTGCTGCTTTCACCTATAATTTTTTATTCAGCTGCCATTCTCGCTTTTATGAAAGCAGTCTTTCTATTGATATCATATATTTGTAGCTTCGCAATTCACAAACAAAACAAAAAGCTGGCATTCTTATTAGCAACAAACAGGGAAAAAAATTTGCGTTAAAAATTCACTAAATATTCCATATCAATTTTTCATGTTAGAAAAGTCATTGGTTCTTGATCGCTTCGTGCAGTGGCATGTTACTAAACTAGTATTAACGCACTCTTTTTTAGAGTTATGCCATAAGGTAATGGCAACGGTAATACAATCACGCAAGAATATCGCCAATATGGCGAAAAGCGAAAGCTGTCGAGTTGGCCTGCGAAGCATGTGGCTCCTCTATAGAGCGCCTGTGACGTAACTTGTGAGACATAAATTCTTGAAAAGTGATGAAACATGTAAAGAGTAAATTCCACAGAGTACCAGTTGAAAATTCACACTGTACACACATCCAGTTGCCAATATAAAATACTACTAATAATAAAAATAATAATAAAAACTCTAGAAAGTAGGAAAAGACTACATACAATGCATGCTTGGCTTTAAATCTTTTAAATCATTTTCCAGTTGTACTTCTTAATAAATTGAAAAATTTATAACCAGTAAATGTATTTTTAATCATTATATACATATGAAATAATAAAAGCAAACTCAGAAGTAATACCAGCAGGA
>KK115065.1:0-27857 GCA_000611955.2 Stegodyphus mimosarum | reverse complement strand
AATTTTGATGGCGTAAAAGTGTTGATCCATAATGAATAGGAAATTGGAGGCGAAGGCAGATTAAATCTTCATTCTTTATTTCAGCTTGTTGTGGCCACAATCAAGTTGGCACATTAATTGTGCCTATATCGAAAAACTTACATTTTAGATTATTTTTCGATAAGACAAAAGGCGCAAACAGACAAGAATGCAGCTAGGGCAAAGCCTTGAAAGCAAGTGCATTTTGTTCAGGATGAAATCTTAATTCAGACTGAGTTAGTTTTGGTTCTCAATGCATTTTGATTGGATATTTAATACTTCTATAAAATTATTATTGGCTGCTTGAGTTTTAGTTCCATTTATATCACCAGAATTATGTAAGAATCATATGACATAGATTAATCTAGAAATGACGCAGTACAGAGAGAGGTTACTATTTTTAGAATTAAGAAGGGAAATTTACGTTGCTAATGTAATCTTTTACATATTATTTACCACACATATATATATACTGGTATGAAAATATAAATTATAATTTGAATTAAAAATAGCCCCTTAATGCTTAATTTTAATTTGGATTCTTTCCCTCTCTAATCTAAAAATATTAATACATTTTTCTGCACTGCATCATTTCTAGATCAATCCATACATATGAATTACATAACGCTAATAACAGAGCTAGTTCGGAACTTAATTCAAAATCTCGAGAACCCAAACTTTCTGTTAATAAGCCACCATACAGGTTACCTGAGCACTTTGCTTCTGCCTCTGTTCTCGCTAAGACGCTGCCAGCTTTTTTAATTATCGCAATAATATATAAAATATAACTGTTCTCGAATAGACACGATTAATGTGCTAAGTAGTTCTGGCTGCAAACTACAAATGTTTAACTACAATAAAAGAAGTATGACTTAAATCTGCTACAAGTGATTCTGTATGACTTCCAAGTTTCTTCTTCATTTCAGATCTACTACTGTGATGTTTAGTATTCAGTAATTTGTAAATGGCAGCATTTAGTATTTAGTAACTTGTGAATGGCTACAGTTTGAATGCATGTAAAAAAAGAACTATGTTAGTATTGCAGTGCTTTGTAATATAATATTCTAGGCTTATAAATAAGTAGTTTAAACAGTTAAAAGAGAACCATCTTCATTTTACAATCCTAGAATGTTATACATTCATGATGATCACTTTGGCATAGAAAAATGTAAGAAAAGAGCTAGAAATATTTTGTTTTGGACACTTATGAACAAGCGATAGAAAATAATATTTCAGAATGTCCTATATGTAATGAATATCAGAACGAAAACGTAAGGAACTTATGATACCACATGAAGTTCCTAATTTACCTTGGTATAAAGTTGGAACAGATTTGACTGAGATTTAAAAAAAATGTATACTTATTAAATGTACAAGATTGCTAATATAAGTTCCAACGTTTTTTGAAATCTGAAAATTAACGGATATTCGAACTCAGACAGTGATCAATTATAAAAATCTCATTTTGCAAGATACGGAATACCATTAATAGTAATATCTGGTAACAGACTCAATTTGCAAGTAAAAAAATTGCGGAATTTACTACGAAACCCCAATTTAAACATATAATGAGCAGTCCATACCATCCAGAATCGAATGATTAGCAAAGCGTTCAGTATAAACGGTAAAAAATTGTTAGTCAAAGCTCGAGCAGATCATGCTGATCCTTACTTAAGATTATTAGCTCATAGGAACACTCCGACTAATGCGAGGTTAGGATCACCAGCTTATGAGTAGAAGAACAAAAACAATTCTTCCTTATTTAGAATAGTTATTAACCTCGTGAAGAAAAAAAAATCAACCAAGAAAGAATTCAGCAGAAGTTATGAATTATGATCGTCATACAAAAACATTCAAAGGATCCATAGCCATACGGATTCAAGATAATCGCTAGAAACCAATAATTGTAGAAGTATATAAGATGCTCAGATTATATGTGCTGAGATCAGGAGTAACAGTAGTTAGAAGCAATAGAAAAGACGTTAGAGAAGCTAAAGAAGGCAGTTCAACTTCTGAACAGAATATCAGAGAAACAGAACAAGGAGAACACAGAAAACTGATGTAAAAAAATATGATCCCAGATATTCTCAAGAGCAATGTTTAGAAGATCAATTACCAAACTCCGCTAACTCAGAAACAAGGGACTGTGAGCAGAGAGCTAGAAGTGGGAGAGTGATTAGAAAGTCAGGCTAGGCATTTTTTATTGATTTTGGACTTTTAAAAAACTTTTGAAATCTTTAAAAAATGGAAGATGTAACATTCAGTATTTAGTAATTTGTAAATGACAACATGTAACATTTAGTAACTTATGAATGGCTACAGTTTGGATTCATGTAAAAAAGAACTATGTTAGTATTGCAGTGCTTTGTAATATATAGTACTTTAAGCTTACAAATAAATAGTTTAAACAGTTCAAAGTGCATCCTCTCTATTTTATACAATGCACGCTAAACATCTGTCTGCGTCATTCCCAATCATCTATCTATTTCTCTCTCTCTCTCTCTCTCTATATATATATATATAGAATTAATCAATGATATAACATCGTTTGAATGCGTTAATCAATTTTACAATAATCAAATAAGGAGCCTACATTTATAGCATATATTGATGGTAATATAAAGATATTATATTGCATTTTCTTCTTAAAGCGGGCTAGGCTTAAAACTCTCGCGACATAGGATATTTTCAAATTATAGGTTTCCAAGTTTGCTAATTTTGGCGACTAAGCGTAGTAGCCACTTTAACAAGAAAGTACCTAATATTTTTATTAACGAATTACAGTTTGTAATAACTGTCTTTATATTGAAAAAGAAATGCCTTGAAATGTTTTAAATAATTAATTCATAACATCCTTAATCTTTTAACCTATTATCTAAAGAAAGAAAAAAAAAAAAAAAAGACACTTACCTTATATAATAAATTCGTTGCAGGGTTATCTCCGCGAGCAATATCACAAAATACACAATTTCTTGCTCTATGTTCTATCCGCAATTTTTCATCTTGTTCAAATTTCTCGTCTGTAGATACAGAATGAATTTCATTCACTTCCTTTTCCATCTTCTAGCTCTGAACGTTTTATGAAAAATGAATGTCGCAAATGTGTTCACTTTGCTTTCCGAGATCGGCAACAAATTCAATCGCTTCTGATTGGCCAGTTCTCCCGCCAAAGAAAGTCTCCTGATTGATAGATTTGGTGTAAATTGTGTCAGGAGATTTAATTCTCTGCTTTATTTTGTTGCTAATTCATCTCTTCCTGTTCTTGGATTCGAAATATTTCCGTAACTCAAAATATTCTTCTATTGTTAAGATGTGGGACAGTATGAGTAAGTAAATCAAAATGCTCCGCATTTTTAATTGGATATATCTGTAATGTTGCTGTTATGTGTGTATTCATTTTGCGTGCGCTAACATTTAAAATAGTAAACAAATCACATATTTGGAAAAAAAAAAATTGTCGCATTTTATCAAAATTAAGTTCAAAATAAAGGTTAGATTCTTTATAATCGTAGAAATTTTGATTCTTTCAGTACTTAAAAACAGTTTGTTTTAATGATTTGCATGTTAGGGATAAATACTTACACACACGGTAAACGTGGTGTAAATATGACACATTACTCTAATTAAATAACATTTTTCAGCTGTCTTTGCAGGGAATAAGTAGAAAAAAATTTGAATTCTAAAGTGTGTAAGTGGAGAAGCTGCCTCCTGTTATTAAGATTTAATGCTTTAGTTTTCCAAAGTGTACGTAACGTTTTTCGAAATCATAAGCTTTCATTAATTTGAATTATTAGGAACTAACAAAATGATTAGAATTGTCGAAAGTAATCCAAAAAATCAACTGCAAAAGGATTTACTGAAAATATAATTCCATAAACTGTTACAGTACTTTTACATTAGTTTTCAGGCTAGCTTTATTTACAAATTTCTAGCTCATGCATCTTTGTTCATAATAGTGAAGTTTAAATCCTTGTGCTGTGTTTAAAGTTTTTATTTATTTATTTATTTTTGTGTTTTAGTACAATTTTTGATATTCTCCGGTTCTGTATGAAGTCGTCGTTTTTTTTACATGGTTAGATAAGTTTCAGCCCATATTTATTTACACTTTACGTATTAGATCATTCGTGTAGCACATTATTGAGAATTTACACTTTTGCTTCAAATATAGTATTTTCCACTTGGAGCAGTATTTTAAAATGTATGTGTTCCAAAATGAGCAAACATGACTAGATTCAGATAGTGGTCTGGACTGGATTGTATATCTTGCCAAAAATGTTGTAGGATTTCAAAATATGCTCAGGTGAGTTGTGATATAGTGAATGGATAATCATATTTTATTTATTACAGAAAAATAAAAGATAAAACGTTTCATTAATTTATTTATATTATCAAATAAATTTCACTAATTCATACTGCTAATCTTGGTGAATTAGTGAAATTTATTAGCATTTTTTCTTAACTGAGATTTTTAAAAGTTCAGCCTTTCTTCACACTATCCAGAATTTCATATTATCTATGCATTTTTAAGTTTATAGTGGCATTTGTGTGATTTTTATACTTCTAGCTACAAATTTTGGATTTAGTTTTATGAGAAATTCAGCTATTAGACATTAAAAGTATTAAATTAAAGCTGAAGTATTAAAGTAAAATTGGAGATTATCATAAAACACGTTTATTATACTTAGATGTCTATGTTAACCTTAACACTGGTAATTTTGTTTACTGCCTTTAAGATGGCACTTCAAAAAGCAGTGATCAATTTCTTTCATGATTTCTAATATTTACTTCTCTGAAATGAAGATCTTGGATTGTTTCAGAACATAAATAAAATTTTGTCATATGATGATTATATGACAGCATCATTTAATGCAGTTAGTAATATTATATAGCTGATTGTTGCAGATAATTCTGGGATAATATAATGAAATGTAAAATTATTCATACATGCTGTGTATAAAATGAGTAACTTCTGTTATGTGAGTGTATTTTAAATGCTTAATTCAAAGTATGTAAACAGAGGTATGAGGAAGTTAGAGAAATAATTTTGATGGAATTTTTTTTACCAAAGCTTAAATCTTGAATGTCTGTCTTAGTAAATTAGATCATATTAAGAATGATGTAGTAAAATTTATTTCAATGACTATTTTTTTTTTATGTAAATTTTGTTAATTTTATTGAAATGAAATCTTGCGTTTCTTTTAACCGCATTCATTGAAATCCTTATATCTTATTCTTAATTGATATTTAATATTGTAATTCATATTTGTTATATCATTAATAAAATATTGTACAGCTAAAATTATTAGATTCTAGCTTTATCAGTTATGAATGTAAAAAGTTAACTGTTGATATATGTGGTGGCAATATAATAGATATTAATAAGAAATTCAGTCTGATGATGAGCTATCGTAGGCTATTTTTAATACACCACTGTTTTGGTTTGCTTGTTTATTTACTAAAAAAGGCATGTCTTTTATGCATGATAATGCAAATAATTTCATTTAAAGAAATAATTTCTTTTATAAAATAATTTCATATTAAAGCATGAATAAAAATTAAAGGTTTTTTATAGTTTTGTTGAGACAGTTTTAATAGAAACTGCATAATGAAAGTTTTAGTAGTGTAAAGAAGTAAAGTTATTTAATAACACTGTAGCTGTTTAAGCTTTCAGTTCTATGAATAGTTTTCCCACAAGATCTTTATGTAACATATTTATTTTAGATTTAATGACATTATCCTTAAATGTAAAATATTTAAGGAAGTTAAATCCTGAGCCTTGCTTAAAAAGCTTTTTTGAAAAATCATAACTTTATGAACTTCGTAGATCAACTGACATGGAGGGGGGGAATGTATGGCAGCTTTTAGGACCAATTGTGGTATATTTATGTGGTAAAAATAGTGCTTTTCTATTAATGTGGCATCAGTCGTAAAATATGCATCAGTGCACCAGTCGCATAGCCCGGGGGTCCCCAACCTTTTGGTACGTAAGTGCGCATTCTAGAATATCTTGCGGACAGCGGACACCATTTACTTTTTCAAGGTGAATTTATAGTTGGATAGATTTAATAATACATACATATAGATAAATAGATTGGTCACCTTTCCCGTTGTGCTGGTATCTGTGTTGAATGCAATTTCTGTTTCATTAAAAATGAGAAAACTTTCGCATAGGATTTTTTGAAAACTAAAACATTTTTATTGTGATCGCACAGGGGCGGGCACACATTAAATGATCTGCAGGCACCATAGTGCCCGTGGGCATAGTGTTTGGAACCCATGGCATAACCTGTTTACATTGTGTCAGCAATAGTGTCGTCGTGGACACATGGGAAGAATGGGCATCAATTCAGTAATTTTCCATCTTAGATTTTCAATTGCTTTTGTTTTGAATTGCAGGTAGTCATTCTTAATCAAATTTGTGCCTGCTATGATGTCGATATTGTCCTCTGTAATTGCGCCCATCGTGTGAAGATTGCTGTGTACATGCAACAAAAGGTTTCCTTGCTTTGTGTACACAGTGATTTGTTTTTTGCTTAAAAAAATCGGAGAATTGGGCAAATTGGCATCGGACACTTTAAAACTATTTTATATATAATGATGATAATAACACTTAAAGCTTTATGTATCATTAAGGGGCACATCATCTAGTTAGATTTCACATCAAACGTTTATGTTTAGCGTTAAGTGACATCCTGCTAACAGAAAAGAACCAAAAAAATTATATCTGAATAGTTTTCACTTAGAAAATTCTCAAACCTAAATATATTTAATGGGTACCTAAATGTATGTAGTTTTATTTTCCATGTGAAAAATACTATGATTGTTAGAACGCAAAGAAATTTAGTCAAGTCGAGTGAATAGGATATAATTATGATTCTTGGAGGCTGAAAATCTTACAACCTCTATTTTTACTGTATATTGTAGCTTATAAGAAAGTCATAGGTAATATGATGATGTTTGGTTGATATGAAAGTATTGTGTTGTAAACATGGGAAAATGCAAATGCAAATTCAAGATGTGTGATAATAGTTAACATGACTGAGCAAAATGATGTTGCTGTACTTTCATATTTCACTTTTGACCATTTTTAACAGTATCACGAATTTGGTTTTATATAACCTTTAGTAAACTAGGTTAGGTTTTGTAAAGAAGTTAACTGTTTCTCTGTTCTTTTCGATGCATTTTTTTCTAAAAACAGTTTTTCTGTTGCATATTGAAAAAGAATTAAAATTTGCTATTTACTAAATAGCAAGCAGCAGGGACTGATTATACTGATTCACATATTCAAACTATTAAAAGACTGCAAAGTTTGTCAGAATTGGCACGCTAAGATACATTGTGAAACAGCACAATGCCACTTAGATTTGTGTGGTATGTGGTGTCAAAGACAGTTTTGTTATCACAGTTTGTTAAAGACAGTTTTGTTCTTATTTTATATTCGATTAGATGCTTTTGGCTGCTAGAATAACTGGCAGTGGTGTTAAGGAATTTCTTTGTCAGATAATATCAAAACCTGAGCTTATAATTATTTAAGTTTTTATATGCAATATCTTTAAAGAATCAAAAAGTTCGAAGTGCATAAAATTAAAGATAAAACATTTATTTACAACTAACAAAGAAGTTTAAATACGAAAAGCAAGTTACATAATGGCTAGCGGCAATCTTCCATTACTAAATCTTAAAACGGAACTGCAACCTTTTTCAAACAAAGATTCGATTGCCCGATTCCTACAGTTGAATAAGTAAAGGCTCGGAAATAGCATTTCTAACATCCTCCCACCTTTGTAAAGTGAGAGCTTTACAAACATTAACAAATTAAATATCCAAAAAGTTTAAATGTTCTTAAAGATCAAGTCTTTCTTTCGGTCGAATCACTCTCCCAGAGCATGTTTGTATAGGATGTTTCTCCAATTCAACCTCGGAAAACTTTCTCTTTTCGAAATCTTGAGACCGCTGAATTAAAGGTTCCCTTTCTTCAATAGATTCTTCAGTCTTACAATGAATTTCTAAGGGATAGAGTCTCTGTATAGGTCTTAATAGATACCCATTAGCTGTTTTTACTCTTATAAGTCGATTAACACCATCTCGTCCTGGAAATACTTCAACAACTTTTGCTAATGGCCAATCCAGTCGCCTTTTGTTGTCGTTACCAATTATAACAATATCTCCTACTTTAACTGTGTCAGCGTCTCTGGCTTTAGATGACTTAAGCAGACCAAGATATTCCCGTTTAAATCGCACTCTCAGTTTCTCTCTAATACTTTGGAGATAATTAAATCTCTTCACCAAGGTAACTGCTTCGATGTGATCTAGATCAGCTACCTCATTGCCTGGAAGACTTTGTAAAAACATGGACGGTTTCAAAACACTCAGTTCATCAACTTCCTCCGATAAGTAAGTCAGTGGACGGTTATTCATGATAGATTCACATTCACATAGCAGAGTGTTCAGCTCCTCATAATTTAATGATGCTCGACCGAGATTTTTCTTTAAAAGATCCTTTAATATTCTTATCAAGCGCTCCCAGAACCCTCCCCACCAAGGAGCAGTGGGAGGACTGAACTTCCACTTAATATCTTGTAAACTACATTCTGATTGAATCTCATTCCAATCTAACTGTTTGAAAGCTGAATTTACACCAGTGAAAGCAGTACCATTATCGGAATATATGACTGATATTCTTCCTCTTCGAGCTATAAATCGTCTTAGGGCTTGTATAAAGGCAATGCTACTTACAGATTGGATAAGTTCCAGGTGAACAGCTCTGTATACCGCACAGGTAAATATAACAATCCAGCATTTCTGTTGCCGACGAGTAAAAAGTGGTCCAGCTAAGTCGACGCCAGTTATTTGGAAAGTAGAAGTCATCTGTGTTCGATCTTTTGGAAGAGGTGGGATAGGAACTTGGAGAGCTTTAGAATGGTTTCTTTTACAAACAATGCATTTTCGTACAATTGAACCTACAGTTTTCCTTCCCCTTAAAATCCAAACCTTCTCTCGAAGAATGGTAAGAAGTGAAAGAGTTCCAGCATGTTTATGAAACAAATGCTTGTGTTCTATCATCCGTTCTACTAAAGGATGTTTAGACGGAAGAACGACTGGATATGTATATTCTGTGGTATTATTTTCATCTATTATTCTTGACTTCATGCGAAGAATTCCTTGATCATCTTTATAGACTTGAAGAGTCTTCAAACTATTCTCATTGTCTTCTTCCAAAAAACTTTCAGATTGGATACACCGGAAAACTACTTTCTCAGCAGTAGAAAATTCTTCCGCAGTAATATAAGGAAGTCTTGAAATACCTGGAGTTTTCCCTTTCAAACGAAGAATCCATGCAATTATTCTTACAATTTTAGGATAACTTGAAAATCTGTTAGCCAAATATGTCGTTATCATTTCTGTTTCACTGTTTTTTGCACAAAGATTAGTTTTTCGTTTTTCCTTTTCTACTTCTTTTGATTCGGGAACAGAAATATTACAAGGCCAATTCTGAGGAGCACCATACAACCATTCTGGACCCTCCCACCATCGGGACTTTAAGAGTTGTTGGGGAAGACAACCTCTTGATAACAAATCTGCAGGATTCCTGTTTCCTGGTACATGATTCCACTGCTGTAGTTTACTAAGCCTTTTAATTTCTTTTACTCGATTTTCAATAAAGACAGACCATGGACCCTCATTTGTTATCCAGGCTAAGGCAACGGTTGAATCTGTCCAGAAGTACACCTTGAGATCCTCTTCTTTCAGCTCATTCCTGATGAAGGAATACAGACGAGCTCCAATTAGAGTTGCCATAAGTTCAAGACGTGGAAGTGTTAATGGTTTAGATGGAGCAACTCTAGACTTTGCCATAAGAAGTCTAACGTAAACATTTCCTTCAAATTCCGTCCTTAGGAATACACAACAGGAAAAAGCAACCTGACTAGCATCACAGAATACATGTAATGAACTAGAAGTGTTGATGATTACATGGCGAGGTATCTTACATTCCTCTAAGCAACTCAGTTGTTGCCTGAATTTTTGAAATTCATTGCATATGTCAGTTGGTAAAATGTCATCCCATCCTAATTTTAGAGACCATGTTTTTTGAAGTAATAATTTCGGAATTAAGGTTGTAGGAGCAGTAAAACCAATAGGATCAAACAATTTTTGAGTTGAGGATAAAAGTGATCTTTTTGTCAAAGAATTTCCTAAGCAGTTTATCATAGGCACATTACACCCTAATTCATCTGTTGAACAGTACCATTTAAGTCCTAAAACATTTTCTACAGTTTCATGTGACGTATTGCTCACCCATCCTCTAAGATTGAACCCAGCCGAAGACATCAACTCAGTTGCCTGTGAGATAAATGCTTCTCGTTCGTTTATATCTTGCACACCCGTTAAACAGTTATCTACATAAAAGGATCCGAGAAGTCTTTCAGCTGTCTTTGCAAAATCAGGGGGAGCATTCTTTAGCAAATGATTTATGCACGCAACCAATAAGAAAGGGCTAGATGATACTCCAAAAACAACTCTACAATGACGAAAAATGGCTATTTGATCATTATTCCACCATAAAAATCTTAATGCATCACGATCAGCTTCATCAATTTCAATCTGCAAAAAGGCTTTTTCAATGTCAGCAGACAACCCAATGCGATATTGTCTGAAATTAAATAGAATGAGCGGTATTTCTTCTATTAAATTAGGACCCTTTTCTAAAAATTCATTTATAGAATGTCCATTTTTGTCTGTGGCTGATGCATCAAACACCGGTCTTACAGGCGTTGTGCTATTTTCCTTTAGGACAGCTCGATGAGGTAAATAAAATGCTTCTAAAGCTTGATCTCCATCTTGAACTGGCTCAATTATACCTCTTCTGTGCCAATCTTGCATAACTAAATCATAGTCTTCATATTTACCCAGCTGATTCAGTTTTCGGGTTGTAATATGCAGTCTTCTCTTTGCTGCTTCTATATTATTTTCTAGGGGTGGGTAGCCTTTGATCCAGGGTAATTTTACAATATATCGTCCTGTATCGCCTCTTTTTACAGTTTGCTCAAAGAATTTACAAACTTCGTCATGTCTTTCACCTTTTGGTACTTGTACTCCCGATTCTTTGATTCCCAAACTTTCCAACTCCCAGAACTTTGAAATATCTTGAGAGGAAAATAATGCAACTAAAATATTTGAAGAGATGTTTCTATCACTTCTTGACGTGCCAATCAGTGACCACCCAAATTTAGTTTTTATGGCCACTAAATTTTCGTTGATGTTATAAATATCAGATGTAATAATTTGAGACCAAACATTAGCTCCAAATAATACCTGAATGTCAGCAGAATCATCATCCTTGCTTGAAAAATCTGTTAAAATGATTCCCTTTTCTTTCAGACTTGTACAAAGAGCCATATCACTAATTTTTGGAACATAACTACAGATAAGATCTTGATCAAGTACATCCACTTCACATTGAAAATCAGAGTCCAAACTTGTCAGTAACAGCTTATAAAGACAATGAGATGTAAGTGCACTCTTGTTACCCCCAAATAATTCTTGTTGAGTATATACTGCACCTATAGGTTTCAACTCTAATTCTCTTGCACACTTCTTGGTAATGTAACTTCTTTGTGAGCCGGAATCACACAATACTCTAACTTTCTTTGTAACATTTTCACCAACTACATTAACAAGTAAAGTCTGTAAATAAGTAGTCTCTTTCTGAGACTTCGTTAACATATTACAGGTATTTTCTTTCGAAATATTTTCATCTTTATTCAATATCTGGCATAATATTGGATAATGTTTTCCTTTGCATGCAGCACACTTCACAAAAACTTTACATTTAGAACTAACATGTCCTTGTTTCAGACAGCGAAAACATGCACCTTTTTTCTTGACAACCAGTTCCCTTTCTTTCAGAGAGGAATCGATAATAGCTGCACAGTCCTGAGAAGAATGTGTAGATTTATTACAAAAAATGCACAGTACATTCTTATTTACATTATTATTGTGTGAAGAAACTAATGCTGCAGCACTTGGTATAGTATTCGACATTTTAGTTTTACACATAACCTGTGAGCTAGATTTATGCTCATTGGATTCAAAGGTAATATTTCTTAGTTTTACTCTTTCCTCTCCTTCTACTTCTATTTTTAAAAAATCCAATAACTCACATAAACAATCATCAGGATTTTTGGTAGAAGCCTTTTTAGTTACACGGTATCTTTCCCAGATCTTAAAAATGTTTTCTGGAATCGCTGACTCAACCAGTGGAAAAAGCATTGCTGCATACTTTTCTTTAGTCACCCCTAATGATTCTAGAGCACGCAGCTGTGATTCTAGTTTATCATAAAGTTGAGAAATTTGAATATTTTTCCCTTTTAATAGAACTAGAGACAATAACTCACGTACATAAAATTCTATTAAAAATTCTTCCTTCCCATATCTGGATTTTAAGAGTTCTATAGCTTTCTCATAATTTTCGTTTGAAGGTGGAAAACCTTCAATTAATTTATAAGCTGATGACCCAGGTTTCATGCTAAGTCTCAAATATTCAAATTTATCTTCATTGGATAAAGAATTATCATTATGAATTTTTGAAAACTGGCCCCAGTAACCAATCCAGTTTCTTAAATCTCCGTCAAATTTTGTCAGTTCTATCTTAGGTAATTTTATCTGAGTTTTGAATCCAGTCTGAGATTCATTTTCAAAATTTGAACATACGGGTTCAGGAAAAATTGTTTCTTTAATCTTAAGAAATCTTAATTCGTACTCACCGCATTTCGCCATTTCTTCTTCCACCTTAGCTTCTGTTACATTTTTATCTTTCAGAAGTTCTTCTAAGTGAGTGGAATTTAGAACATTAATCCTTTCATATTTTAATTTTAATGCTTCAAATCTTGCTTTAAGTTCAGTTTTATCACCTCTTTTGGAAATAAGTTCTTCTAAATTATTTGCGTCAACTGTAAATAATCGCCGAAGAACTTTTCGTTCAGTTGTATCCATTTTTTATCTTCGTTCCAAACAGTCCTGTCGTGGATGCCAAAAGATTTAAAGAATCAAAAAGTTCGAAGTGCATAAAATTAAAGTTAAAACATTTATTTACAACTAACAAAGAAGTTTAAATACGAAAAGCTAGTTACATAATGGCTAGCGGCAATCTTCCATTACTAAATCTTAAAACGGAACTGCAACCCTTTTCAAACAAAGATTCGATTGCCCGATTCCTACAGTTGAATAAGTAAAGGCTCAGAAATAGCATTTCTAACATCATCCATAAATTTTATGTATTGATAGTGTAATTAAATAAAGAGCAATCTGCTATTATCTAACTAAATAAAGAGCAGCCTATTCTGTCAGGCTTCCATCAATATTGTTGGTACAGTTTTCGCTAAATCTCTACCAGCTTTCAAATGCAACAGAAGAATGAATGGTATTACTACTGTGTTCTGCTTCACACTGGTATTTAGTTCGTTGTTTTTTATATTGAAGTAAAATTCTCTCTTGCAAGTCTGCTATGTTAAATTTGTTTCAAATCTAGCAATATTATCAAAATAAATATAGTTAGTTACAGTACTGAAGAAATACTCTATAAGCATTCTCATTTGTATACCATATATTCCGGCATATAACATGACCTGTGATTTCAAACTACATTTTAAAATTTTTAGGCATTTTTGCTGCATAAAGTGCATCTTTTTCCTTACGAAGAAACCTGAAAGATAGAAGATACGTGTGTGATGTTGTTATTTTTTGCAGTTGTAAATTCGAAGATTTTTTCAGCCTTTCGAACAGTGGTATACTCAATGACAAGCTGTAAGAGGAACAGTATGTGTGTCGGGGAAATGCTTCATGTAGTAAATAATTATGCAAAGAGAATGGGTTATATTCAATGGAGTTGCGAACAAAAAAGTTATTCTAGGATTTCTAGAAAAGAAGGAAATAATTTGGGATACGAAAGCCCTTCTGCCCCAAATGAATTTTCAAAATTAGGTGTTAGCTGTTTACCCTTTCTGTAGTCATTTGAAACCATGATTTTGTAGGGAACGTCGAAGGCTTTAGCAAATTTCATTTGCTTTAGTTGATCTAGTGTTCCAATTAGTAATTCTGTTCCTGTCAAACGTAACAAACATAGCTCTGGTTTCAAAAGTCATTCAATTTGTGAAAGGAAATAAAAATCGTGTTCAGCAAGAATATTTGGTTTTGGTGAAAGCTGTATATGTGAATGGAAGAAAAATTATATCACAACAATTAATATAACAACGAATGAATGTTTGTGTGGAAATGGCCTATCCTCGAAGAAAGTTTTCGGAGCTGGGTCATAGAAAATCATCAGAATCATCAGTAACAGCATCTAGGTAAATGTAGAAATCAAATTTTTGTTAGCTTATCTTTTCCTTATTTTTTAAATCTATCATTTTTATATCTGGCATATAACACGCACCATAAATTTCGATCTCATTTTTTGCATTAAAAGTGCGGGCTTGAGTGTAGAATCGAGTGCCTCTTCAATTAGCGATAAATTTTGTTCAGTTTTGGCGATGAAACCCCTTTCTGGTTTCCATGATAGTTTTAACTTTCTTTTAGCTTCCTGATTTTTTTTTTAAGTGAAAATAAATCAATGGGTACATTTACAAAGTTAAGGTAGTGGGCAATGCCTAGTTTGTGCAATTCTCTGATGTTTTTTAAGTGAAAATAGATCGATGTGTGCATGGACAATGAGTTTGTGCAATTCTTTGATTTGTTATTTTGGTTTTGTGTAGTGGCCATCTTGAAATTGTGCCATCAATAAAAATGTGAAAATCTTGTTCATATTGAATGATAGTTTAACCTTAGAAACTAATATTGATATGATTTTTATATAATGCAACATAAAAAGTCTGAAGAAAATAAATCTCCGCTGGAAAAATAAGATTACAGAAACAAGTCTTTAACGTTTAGCTAAATGGCTATCTCACTAAATTCGCGAAATATCACTAAGCTGGTAATGGTTTTGGCGACTATTTTTTGTCACAAAATCTGGAAAGAAATCGTCAAAAGTCACTAAACTTGGTGACCATTTGGTGACATTTTGTTCCAGTCCATGTATAACTGTGATTGGTATTGTAATTGATCCCAGCCTGTAACTGTATCTGGTCCTCATGTGTGACTTTATATGCCTACCAGTAATTTTGAAAAATGAAATGTGCTGGAAATTCCTCGGTGGCCAGGGAAAAGCTATATAGGACCAGAGAGAGAGCACCAGTTCTTAGTTTTTTTAGTTCAGAGTTGACTTCATAGTACTGAGAGATCTCCATGCGGGCTTTGCTCTTTAGATGCGCTTTGCACTGCATTGTGTTTAACAATCTTAGTGGCTTAAAGTGGTAACTACTGATTGTGCTCCGTGCTGCTAAGAAGAACTGATATTTAAAGAAATTTAATAATGAAGAATCTGCATAAATGTATCTATGTTTCTCGCATTGTGATAAAACGACGGTAACTAGAGCCATCCAATTTTGAATTACATAATTCTACTGCGAATATGGGCACCTAAAAGCCCAAATTTCAAATTTGGAATTTGTTTTATTATCGATTTCATATTTTGTAAAACTTTAACAAATTTTTGATTAACAAATTCAAAGATTTCAAAGCGAGCCATGGCAAATCTGTACAGAAAAAACATTTTTATCTCCAGTGCGTGAGATTGTGTATTGGAAATTCTAGAAATATGCTCAATTTAAAATTATATTGTGATATTTCTCTTGAACTGAATTTTATGGTTTAAGTGTGAAGAACATGATATTTAATAAATATAGGTAACATATAGAAATGTTAAAAAAACACCCCTTTGGATGTAATTTACAATCTGAAACCTTTCAGATTTTTTTATTTTATTTTATTTATTTTTTAAGTTCCTGAACTATTAAGTGCCACTTTTGGGAAAATAAATTTTATGAAACTATCATCAATTCTGTGTGCATTCAATCCATTTATGAACTTTTACGCATGTAACAATTTGTATTTTATTAGTAAAATTTTTTAAGCATTGCATTAGATCCGTTTTCATTTGAAGGAAAATTTATATTCTCTCTTAGAGTGTATGATACAGTTTCAGACCTGAAATTAGACTTAAATTAAAAAATCTAATCATAATAGAACCGAGCTAATTTTTTATTACATATGAGCTTGTAAAGATAATTTTGTGTGATTTTGATCTTGATGTGGAATGAAGCTTCAAATCTGCCAAAATATTGATAAAGCAATGGCCAGCTCCTGTAATTTTCATAACAAAATGGAAAAGTAAGTATTATTGAATCATTATACAGTTATATAATTTTCTAGTAAAAAAATAGCTCAGTCAAATGTCTAAATATAATAAAAATTTAAGCAATTGAGTTTTATTAACTTTAATATTCTTTCCTCTAATTTTAATTAATCCCAGAATAATTGGGTAATACTAGTGATGATGTCCATTGTTAATCCGGAGCTAACTAAAATATATGGAAAAGAGAAAACACCTATGTTATGATGAAGGAAAAAAAAATATTAGCAGTTTTGCTTGTATTTTCTCCTGCAGTTTAATTAGAAGAATAAGTTCATTTTGGTTACATAATATTAACAAGTGTTCAAAGTTTTGTCTTTTGCAAGTATACATATACATCCTCTTTCTCTGTCTTTTCTGTTTTGTCCATGTTTATGCTTTTCTCACTGTAAATGCTGTTATGTTTGTTCATATTACTCCTATATTTGGATAAGAGTGGATGAGAAATAGAAGTATGACAACATTTGATTTGTTTTTAAAATTGAGCAATTTACTTTTAATGGATGATTTAACAATATTTATATATTCCATGTTATGTTCAATTAAATTATTCATGTTGTAGATAAAACAACTCTCACATACCATTGCATCTGCTATCATGCTTGTTAACACTTGCAATTTCTTTTCATTTTGTATTTTCTTCAGGCAGTTTTGTTCTGTTCTTATTGTTTATGATAATAATTTTTCCATTATTCCACAATAAACAAATGATACCTAAACATTTTTCTGTAGACCATCTCAACAAACAAAAACTGTCACTGTACAGTATAGTTTACTGCCATAGATAAGCATCATGTCACAACATACTCATAAGGATAAGCCAGTTTTGTTTTTGAATTAAAAAATAGTCTACTGCCTGGCTATTCTGAAGAAAGTAAACCCAAAAAGTTACAGGATTCTGTCATCGAAAAGTACACATCAATGGGCACAAACTGATAAATAATTGCAAAGTTCATCACCAGTATAGTTTAATATATCCTGATACTGTTACGCATGCTCAGAATAATGAAAGACTCTGAGGTTCAGCAAAATGGCTGAGTAAAAAACACCATGGAACTGCATAACACCTCTTAAATTCATATTTAATTTATATTTATGTGGTGCTGAGTTCACATAGAAGGTGAGGATTTTGTTACTATTTTAAATGTCATTTGGGATTTATGGTCGACTGATAAGTTGTGCTGGTTTTAATAAATTTTTTTATCGAATAATCTCAATACTTAAGTTAAAAATTTTTTATGTGGTATATCTGTAATTCATATCTGTTGATTATGTAACTAAATAAAAAGCGGTTTGTGATTATCTAATAAAGAGAGTCATCTGTTCTTTTAAAATTCAGATGGAATGATTGATGCAAGTTTGGAGGGATCTTCATCAACTTTTATAGTCGATAGGAAAATAACATATTTACTAAAGAAACTTAACCCTTTGTGGCTGTATTAATTTATACATAGGTACCATGCTGGTCGGAATTAATTTTCATTGAACAAACAATAATATATAATATGCAAGATGTGAAGCTTTTTCACTTAATATAAGGCCAGTATGGTTCTTTGCTGTGGTGGCTGAGAGCAGACATATGACCGAAATGGTGAAAAAGCTTTGGTGTTTGATAGTAGACATATGGCCGGCCCATTTATTTTGTAAGAAATTTTTGCTTTGTCCACTGCTTGCTCTTATTGCATAACTGGATCTATATTGGGTTGATAATTGGATGATCCTGAGTTTGAGTCCTGGTGAAGGCATAACAAATGACTGTACGAAAACATAATGACTGGACACTGCTGCCCAACTAAAAAATGACGGATTATAATTGGCCACTGCCCTAGAGTTAACTATGTCTTGTTCCTCTCTCCTCTGCTATTTTTGACATTTCTAGCTAAAAAAAAAAAAACTACAGTGGTGCTCAAGCTAAAAGGTGGTGGACGATAATATGCCACCATCAGGATTTGGCGATTGTGTCTCCTAATCCCCAATTGCCCTTTAAAAAGAGGAGTATATAAGGTATTTTTTCTCTCCTTCCAGCATTCTGTTATGGTATATTGGTAGCACACTCTGCGAACTAAAAGGTTGTTGACGATAATTAGTCGCCACCAAAATTTGGCAATTAGGTCCCATAATCCCCAGTTGCCCTTTAAAGAGGAGACTATATAAGGTATTCTCTCTCCTTCCAGCATGCCTTCGTGGTGTATTGGTAGCACACTTTGCGAACTAAAAGATGGTGGACAATCATTCATCACCACCAGGATTTGGCGATCGTATCCCATATCCCCAGTTGCCCTTTAAAAGGGATAAGGTATTTTCTCCCTCCTTTCAGCATGCTTTGTGGTGTATTGGTAGCATACTCTGAATATTCAAGTGGTAAGGCAATCAAGTAAAAATAAGCAATGCCCTCGATGGAACTTGAACCTGGGTTGAAGTTTTATCGAGGACATTGCTTATTTTTCACATCTCTAGTATTAAAAAAATAAATAATAATAATGACTCTACAACTTTTATGATTTAGAACAAGTAAAAAATTTCAAGTGGTTTTAATTGGATTTTGATTAGTTTACAGACATTACTAATACTGTGCAATTGTTGCTGTTTATTCAAGGAGTCAATACTGAGGTTGAGGTGCCTGAAAAATTAGTTTTTCTGAATAGGCTGCATAGAAAAATTATAGGAAAAGGAAGTTGAAGAAAATCTAACACAGTAGCACTCTGTAATGAGTTAAAATGTATCACAACTGATGCTGGTAAAAATATCTGTGAAAAGAAATAGTGTGGCAAATTTTTAAGGCTTGTGAAGAAGCTAAATGTTTAGAATCTCTGGTAATTCATTGTACTATTCACCAACAGGCTATTTGTAGGAAATCCTTCAATTTGTTGTGTTATTGAAGCAAAAGTGTTAGCAGTGTTTGCTGTCATGGACTTAATTATCAGTTTCTTGATGTTAATAAAGGGTCGAAGCTGAATTAATATTCAGCTTCCCTTGCCATAGAGCAGTTCAATGCCTCAGCAATGGAAAAATTTTATTGAGATTTTTTTAAACTTGGGAAAGTAGTAAAAACTTTTCTAAACAAGAAAAACTGCTCACTACTACTGTTTTGAACAGTGACTGGCTATTGAAATTAGAATTTGCTCCAGAGATTGTGGGTTATTGTAACCAATTCAACCTAAAATTACAGGTAAAACGGTGTTTATATGTAAAATATATTCTATTGTAAAGTCATTTTGCCAAAAATTTGCAATCTTTGAAACATAAATCGCATTAAAAAAGTTGAACCATTTCCATACGATAAAAAATTTGAGATGTTAACAAAATCTTAGTCCAAATGTTGATTTGCAGTGGATGTATTTTCTGAGCTGGTATTATAGTTACAGCAGTGTTTATCACATCTTGAGACAAGTGCAAAAGACGTTTCCATATTTCAAATCCACATTCCAATTGAGGAGCTCTCATCAAACTTTCAACTGGTAGTTAGTGATCTGTAAAATGATTATGTTCTAAAAATATTTAAAGCACTGAATCTAACCAAATAATGTAACTATATTTACTGTAACTATATTTTAGAAGATAAATATGGTTAACTGAAATCATGTGCTATAGGATTTGTCTGTGTAGCTGGAAGCATTTACCAGTGAGAAAGGACATTTTGTAAAATTAAGTGTGTAAAATTTCACTACAGATTGTTATTAACAGATGACCATTTTCAAACAACTGTAATGATAAGAAATACTATTGGATTTTAATGAAAGTTTCCCACCACCGCGAATATCGGCTGTGCAAGCAGTTCACGTTGGTGTGTTTAATCGTATTTTGTCAAACAATTTTTGGCATTTGAAAGAAAGAGATTTGCTTAGACTTGCTTTGCTGTGTTGGGAAATAATAATAATAATAATCTGAAAGGTTTCAGATTTTAAATTATGTTCAAAGGGGTATTTTTTATTGTTTTATGTATTACCTTTATTTATTAAATATCATGTTCTTCACACTTAAATCATAAAATTCAGTTCAACAGCAATATCTCAAAATAATTTTTAAATTAGTCTATCTTTACAATTTCTGATACACAGTTCCACCTGCTTTAGATAAAAAGGTTACGTTGGAATCTTAACAATGTTCTTTTAAATCGTTTAAGTTTGTTGATCAAAAATTCATTAAAGTTTTACAAAATAAGAAATAGATAATCGGGCTTCCAGATGCGCATATTTGGGTGGAAACGTGCGTTATTCAAAATTGGATGGCTCTAGGTACTGTTGTTTTATCACATTTGGAGAAATATATGTACATTTATGCAGATTCTTCATTATTTAATTTCTTTAAATATAATACAGGCCTGCAATATTTTGTGGCAGCAGCTTGAAAAGTGATTCAGACTTTTGATGTTTACCACGCAAAATCGCAAAACGAAAACAGCTGTCCTTCAGAGACAAAACCCCGTTGGACTAGAAAAACATTGCTATCATTAAGTACAAGGTGTCTAAAATGGAACTATCACACTACCAGATTAGAACCATCATTTATTTTCAGTTCTGTTACAAAAAGGTAGCTACAGAATGTTACTATATCATGTGTACAGTTTTAG
Organism: Stegodyphus mimosarum; assembly: GCA_000611955.2. Taxonomy (NCBI): domain Eukaryota; kingdom Metazoa; phylum Arthropoda; class Arachnida; order Araneae; family Eresidae; genus Stegodyphus; species Stegodyphus mimosarum. The sequence goes on along the minus strand of KK115065.1, from coordinate 6,981 downwards.
GTACTAATGTATCATATGACACTGTTATGAAGGTTTTACCGAAAGATCAAAAACAAGGACTGTGATATTCAAGAAGTAGACTGCTCTGATCAGCCTACTGATGTTGATGAGGCTCACCTGCAAGAACTTGTGGAAGAAGATTAGTGTGCAACCATTCGAGAGCTTGCTAAGAAATTTGATGTTAGTGCCTTGTTCGTTATTGTGCTATGCGTTGCATAAACTTGACATACAAGTTCAATCGCTGGGTGCTGCATGAGCTGACTGAAGCAGATATGGACAGACTGCACTAATTTGATCGAATATCAACGCAAGTTGTCACTAATTTGATCGAATATCAATGCAAGGGCAAAATTCTGGACCAAATTTTCACTTGTGATGAAATGTGGATTTACTGCAACAATGCAAGTCGAAAAGGACATTGGTCTGTGCCCAGTATACCCATTGGCAGCATTGCAAAGTGCAATTTGACTAACAAAAAGATCATGCTTAGTGAGATTGCCAGGGTATTATCCACAAGACTAGTCCATTTTGATGTTGCTATCAAGGAAGTGTTGAACTGAGTTCTGGTGCAAAAAGGTAATCTTCCATCAAGATAATGCAAGAGCACATATGTCTGCATTTGCTGGATGGCCTCTGTACGGACTCGAGTGGGATTTTTTTCCACACCCACCATATAGCTCCTGCATCGCTCCTTCGGCCTTAAACCTTTTTTCACAATTCTGCTTATGCCATGTTCCATTTTGCACAGGACGTCTGAAAGGAGGTTTATCTGTTTTTTGGACTTTCATCCACCAAGTTTCTCGGCCGAAGACTCTAAAAAACTACCAAAACATTCTGAAAAAATAATAGATTTGCGTGGTGATTACTACCCATTCTAAAGGTACAGCTTTCATGTTTTTTTTATAACTTTATTAATAAAGTTTTTTGGCGGAAAACTTTCGTTACAACCAGACAATTTTGAACTCCTATATGATGAAATATTATCTGAGAAAAAGTACATTCATTACAATTGTACGAAATTTAACCTCTTGTAAAATACTATTATTATTATTTGTGTATGTGTCAACAAAATATATGTATTTTTTTTCGAGGGAGGGCTACATAGTAGAATCATACATGAAAATATCTTTGAATTTTCTATCTGCTTGCGGAGCCTAATTTTTTTATGGCCTTATAGTTTCCAAAAATGTCATCTCTTGCTTTAGGCTGTCTTCCTAGTGTAATTTCATTTTTGGCCATAAATAGGCATACACAGGTTAGATTTATTTTTCTTTCATTATATTCACAGTATTTTGATGAATATTTTTATTGTTGTCTTACTCCTTGAAATTGTATGTCTTCCATATATACAAATTTTCGTTTCTTTACCTTCTGTGGAGAGAAAGTATGCTGTGTAAAATATATTCTTTCCATTCTTATATGTGTAAAATATATTCTATTCTCTATATGTGTAAAATATATTCTGCATTCTTATATGTGTAAAATATATTCTATTCTCTATATGTGTAAAATATATTCTGCATTCTTATATGTGAAATATATATTCTATTCTCTATATGTGTAAAATACGAGGCACGTCCAGAAAGTAAGTTCCGTTTCAATTTATCTCCGCTGCAGCTCTGCGATCGCAGTTCCGCACATGCGCAGTAGACGCTCTGTATCAAGGAGAAGAAACGCGCGCCATTTGGAGATCGCTGTCAGTCACGTACGCTTTGTTGTGCTTGTTTACAATGTCGGTGTTGATTGAAAATCCCGCCGCTTGTGAAATCAGATCTGTGATTCGTTTTCTGAATGCGAGGAAAGTGAAACCTAGTGAAATTTATCGGCAAATTTGCGATGTTTACGGACCAAAAGCGATGAGTGATTCAATGGTGAGAAGATGGGTCCGAAAGTTCAATGACGGACGTAGTGATGCGCACGATGAAGAACGAAGTGGGCGTCCATCTTTGGTTACAGAAGAACTGGTTCACGCGATTGATGACAAGATCCATGAAAACCGAAGGTTTACAATTAGTGCTCTCGCTATGGAATTTCCCCAAATTTCACGATCACTAATGCATGAAATTGTTACCGAAAAACTGAAATTTCGTAAACTTTGCTCACGTTGGGTACCAAAGATTCTTACTGAGCAACACAAAACAAAACGGATGGGTAGTGCACTTCAGTTTTTGACCCGTTATGCTGAAAGCGGTGAAGAATTTCTGACACAGATAGTCACAGGAGATGAAACTTGGGTTTCTTACGACACCCCTGAAAGTAAGCGGCAATCAATGGAATGGAGGCACACTTCATCCCCAGCAAAGGTTAAGCCGAAGCAAATCTTGACACCTCGAAAAATGATGTGCACAGTGTTCTGGGACTGGAAAGGCATCTTACTCATTAATTTCTTACCGCGTGGTCAAACAATCAGAGCAGATGCTTATTGCGAGACACTTCGGAAATTGCGCCGTGCAATTCAGAATAAGCGCCGAGGATTGCTGTCAAAAGGTGTTGTTTTTCTTCACGACAACGCACGACCACACACTGCAAATGTGACGAAAAACCTCCTACAGGGATTTGGCTGGGACGTGTTTGACCATCCTCCGTACAGCCCTGACCTCGCTCCTAGCGACTTTCATCTGTTCTTACATCTTAAGTCTTTCCTTGGCGGTCAACACTTTAACAATGACGACGAGCTGAAAGAAACTGTTTCCAACTGGTTGAAGACACAGGCGGCAAATTTCTATGAAGAAGGTATACAAAAACTTGTGCCACGCTATGACAAATGCCTGCAATATTTCGGCAGTTATGTGGAAAAGTAGTTTAAGAGTTGTTGAATTTTGTGCAATAAATAACTTTTCTGTAGCTGTACACAATTTACTTTTATTACCAAACGGAACTTACTTTCTGGACGTACATTGTATATTCTCTGCCGCCCAACCAGTATAGTGGTTAACATTGTTGACTGCTGTGCTGAAGGGCCCAGGTTCGATTCTCGGAGAAGGCGTAGATGTTAGTAAGTGTGTAGAGTCAGTTCGGCATGGCAGCGCTTTAAATATGCGGCAGCCGAAAGCCCTCTCGTATGGTTTGGTGGGAGGCCCTCAGAGCCGTTCCCTCTGGATAAAAGGGGGGGGGGGGAACTGAGCTAAATTGCACTCTCACCTGAATGGTGCTCAAGGCTGTTGCCAATGGCAGGCGTTATCTGGCACTCCTTGCCATTAGGAATTTCCTGGTCTTGGGCTGACTACGTTAGACAAGTGAGCATAAGCAACAACACAACAAACAACAAAAAAATATATTCTTTTGTAACTACAGCTTTTTATCAGTTAAAGTTCATTGTCTTCAAATATTATACCTGATTATTGCATTATACAGTGTGGTTCAGAGCCTGCTGATATATTTCATATTTGAATATTCCATTCGCATAATTGCTTGTCATGGTTATTTGGAAGTAGAATAGTAGAAGAGAGGATGATGCTTCATGCAGCTAGTGGCAGTTGAGCATTTGAAAATATGCAACAGTGTGTTACTGGGGTTCATAACTGTTAATGAATAAAGTCTGTGATGGAAGTGGGGTGCAGCCAGCCATCATGTTTCAGATTTTCTCTCACAGAGACTCCTGAAACAAATGTGTTGTAGAAGCATATTGTGACTATTCAAGAACTCAAACTATTGCTAATAAAGCAGAGACTAATAACCCTCTAAGCAGCTGAGCATATATGTATTTATGTCCAAAATTATCTAATTATATTTACATGCATGAAATCATAGATTTCTCAGAAATGAACCATAATTTTTTGAATTTGTGAACACATAAGTATAAAGGAGAAAACTCTGGGAACACTGCATGTGATATACAACTGCAGCGGAAAACATTAAAAATGGCAATAATAAATTGGGAGAGGTTTAGAAGGAGAGTTCAGGGAAGTGGGAAGAAAAAAAAAAAAGTAACTCGGAAAATAATTAAGGCTTATGAATTTAACATGGAATGTGATCTGTTCTGACTTGTACTTACATGTCAGAATTTGTTTCCATGCTGGCAATAATGTTGTGAATCGTAGTTTGGGGAATTACGTTCCACTTCACTATTAATGCGGTCTTCAGTGCATTTACATCTCTAGATGGAGGATGGTTCGTGCAATTGCTTTTTTAAGGTAGTCTAAGTTCTGTGGGTTAAGTATGTTAAGTAAGTATGTCTGCGGTAAGTTATCCAATGTTATGTGACACTCAATAAAACATTGCAGAGTTAGTCACTGCCTTGCAAATAAGATGTTCTTTCGTGCTATGATGTAGTCACATTTCTTGATCCATTGCCGGGTTTTAGACTTCTCTTAATTGCATCACCTTGTACTTGCAATGTGTCCTGTTTGAGTAACAGTGCTACAGCATGTTAACTTGTCCTTGATATAGGCCAATAATTTATTTCTGGTGGTACTCTGCAGTGGGCTATATAGTGCATATTGATGTTGACAAGATGTAGTGGTCTTTGTAAGACAGTTTCTAGCTCAGTGGCAATGGTAAACTACTTGTTTGGCTCCTTAACATTCCATACATGATGTGAGGATGCTACTAAAAGCTGACATGTGAATCCCTTTGCATTTTTTATCTGGATGTTGCTTTAAATTTAATTCTATTCAGCTGATTCCTTTATTGTAATTCAGTTTTATTAGGTAGAATGAAGTACAATGTGTGATTTGACTTACATTAAACATAACCTGCCTTTCATTGCAAAATCTTAATGTATTCGTGGGAAATTAAAAGGAAGAATTCATCAAGTTTAATAAGGCCCAGGAAGATAGCATTAACTACATCTATTAGTCGTTTGTTTTTATGTTATTTAACACTCAGAATAAGATCTCTTGAGAAACATGAATAAAGCTATTGCTAGGAAATAATTCATTTCAGTTTAATTTTTGCTTGAATGCAAAAAGTGAACTATCAAATGGAAAGAGCAGTAATTATGGTTGAATGTTGGTGTTTGACCCATTAGAACTTGACCAACTTAGTGCTTGATGATAAAATGGTTACACAGGGCATTTTATCACCATGATATTGATTTTTCAATTTATTGATATGTAAACTGGTAAATTTTGACTCCAATAGCTGTATTTATTTATATGGGCTTATAATATTTGCCTTTAAGAGTAAGTTTTAGTTTTAAGTATGTGACATTTCCCCCAGAAGAATGTAAGTGAGAGAAGGTTAAAAGAAAGGTGTGTGTTGGAAAAGTAAAAGATTATTTCTGAAAGAATTATCAAACCAAAGAGAAATTACTTACTGCTTGAAGTTTTCAAATCTGAAATAATTAGGGGATTTGAAATTAAAATTCCTAAAAATATATAAATCACTTTAGAGCAACACAGGAATGGTTTCGAACTTTGACTGCACTGCTCTGTAATGTAGGAGGAACTCAAAGTACCATCAAAACCAAGTTAGCCACAGTATGTGTACCATGTATGTGATCATTATCTAAACCTATGCCTGCATGGCAGATAATCGAGAGTAGATAGTTTGTGAATATAATTAAAACTGTGATATTTCACTTGACCATGGATACTTTTGATGATTCTCAATCTTTCATGTCAAGTATGCAGATTATTTCATTTTTTTGGGGGGAGGGGATTATTCTAAATAAAATGCTAATGCACAGGTATATTGCTTGACAGAGGTAGACCCGAAATAGTCTGTGTATTTTTTTACCGAATGACTGTTAATTTATAAATATATAATTTTCAAGTGTAAAAGTCTTTTTGCATTATTTATTTCAATATCATTATTTATTAGTAATATTTTTACATAATCTTCTATGAAACAAAATTAATTACCATGCAAGATTAATTCTAATTAACTGCACTTATTGAACTTTCTTCGATCTGGTGAATTATTTTCTTTGCTAAACAGAAATCTAACTAAACTTCAGTAACACAGGCAAAAGATAAAACTGAACTAAAATGTTTATTAGGTAACTGCTCACAGTTTAAAGTTCAAGATTAACTAATAATAGCTATCATTATTTTCAGAGTTTCAGTAACTTATATATTTAAGCAATAAAATAACAAGATTTATTTTCAATGATCAACTCAGCTGTGCTAAGTGGTATTTAAATTCTATTCTTTCAATATACACAAAATTCTCTCGTTAATATATAGGCTAAGTAGGTGACTCTTTATCTCAGGCTAACAAGCTATGTTGGGTAGTTGGCATGATATTTTCACTATATTAGTTTCATCTGGCATTTAAATTCAAACTAATTTGCATTCTGACTAAGTCTGGTGGAAGAAATAAAAGACACTGAAACTTATTAAGATAACATTGCAGTTAGCTTAAGTGAACCTTTTAAATTATTTGTTATTTACCATTTCAATACTTTTTTAATAATTTGCAATTTTTGTATTAATTGTAAATAAATTTTAATAAATTATGAAAAGGAATTTTAGAATTATTTATGTTCTTTGCAATAACCTAATTAATAATTCATATTTCTAATTATGTTTTGATTCTTTTTCATGGAAGTGAAAAGAAGTCTTCTTATGAATTGGTAATACTTATATAAATCTTGACACATTTGCTGTTAAATTAAAAATAATTGTTTATTATTATTATATTATTTATCCATAGATGAGTTCGCGAGTTCGATCCGCAGTAGAGAAATTTCTTTTTCACAGTACAGGATTTCCTTTAACAAAGAATTTATCAGAAGTTTATTTTGTGAAGACATAAGTATTGGTAATCATACTTTAAGTGATCGAGAATGATCTTGTATGCGTGCTTTGTTGGTGGTAAGTTACAGGCAATAAATTCAGACCCTTACTTTTATGCTGCTGCAATTCGAAAGTCTTATCTTACGAACGATAGGCGCGCACATACAAGTATACTATAGGGAACTTCATGAACTGATCTATTTCATTGAGCTGTAGTTTTGGTAAAAAATATTTGATTTTAACCCGGGTTTGATCGCGCTGGGTGTCTCACACCCAGTGACTCCTTTTTCGCACTTTTTTT
>KK115064.1:394455-474654 GCA_000611955.2 Stegodyphus mimosarum | reverse complement strand
TTGGCTTGTCATGGTTCCAATTTGAACATGCAGGTCAGTTCTGGAATCCAGAATAATTTCACCGCAAACAAGCACTCCTGCACCACCATAACGGTGTCGTTCTATGATGTTTTCTTGGTATTAACGGGTACCTGGAGCTCTCCATATGAAAGTCCGGCGAGAATCAGACTGCAAGCTAAAACTGGACTCGTCGGAAAACATCAAACAAGCCCACTGTTGCGGTGTCCTTCACAGTGCATGCTCTCTACTCCAGGCTAAGCGCTGGCGACAGTGAGTTGCAGTAAGTGGAACGCATCTGACAGGTCTACGAGCATATAGACCAATCTGCCCTAAGCGTCTGTACACTGTCTGCCTTGAAATTGTCGTACCAGTGGCTGAAGAGAGCTGACGAGACAGGTCTGAGGCTGTGCACCGCCTGTTTCTTTTGGCAGTAACTGCCAAATACTGGTACTCATTCGGCGTTGTAAATCTGGGGCGACTTGTGCTGTAATGTCTACTCACATTACCATGATCTTGGAATCGTTGCCAAAGCCTGTTGCCAAAGCCTCTGGGCAATTCCAAGTTCGTCTGATACTTCCAGTTGGGTACGCCCCCATTCCAGACGGCCGATAATTGTACCACGTAGAAAATCATCCAAATGCGTCCTTTGTGTCGTAACTGTTCGGTTATTGCACTGAAATGCTTATAAAGCGCCTGCGAACAATTTTACTTCTTTGCCTGTGTTCCTTATATATCACTCTCTTGCACTCTCGTCATTCTAACGTATCATTGGTGTCTACTGGTTACTTCGTGAAATTTGCATATGATTCTTGAGGATATGTGTAGTGATTTTACAGGTGATATATTTATTTTAGAGTTCGATTTCCGCTTGACTCTGAATTATCCTTAATTTATGGACATAAGTGTATATTCCTAAGGGATTTATGACATCTTATTAACAGCTCTTGTAACTAACCAACGCATCGATAAATGAAATTTATTGCCCTAAGCTGTCCATTAAATGCGTTAACTTGGAAAGCTAAATAGCACGGGTTACGCATAACATAGACTCACTTCCAAAAATTAAGCACGGAGAGGAAAATGCTAATTTCCGGAAGCCAATCAGAATTGAAGAGGGTGCAATTCGCTGCATAGGTATATGGAAGTATGCAAATCAATCGTGCTTTCATGTCAAGAAATATGCAAAAAAGGCAGTCTTATAAGAAGTCAGCTTTATGAAGGGTTACAGAAGTTGATTGTAAGTGCTGGTAGAAGGTGTTTAAAACTTTCGTAAAATTTATTTTAAAGACATACGTGTTTTTATGACTTCCACAAGACGAATGGAAGCTTCTGAGCGCTGGTGTGCTGTGGGGCGCATTGAAGCAGGACAGTCGATCACAGATGTTGCTCTTTTCTTCGGCGTTCATCATTCTGTAATTTCACGTTTCTGGAAACAATTCCAAACCACACAGACAGTTGTCTGAAGGCCCGTAGCCGGTCGCCCAAGGGATACAACTCCCGCGGAAGATCGATATATTGCTACTGTAGCCAAGCGAAATCACAGAGTAACCTCCCCACGTGTGACATCTATGGTTACAGCGTCTATTCGTAAGGCGCTATCTGCAGCTACTGTAAGCAGAAGATTACATATGAGTGAACTGTATGCCCGGGTACCTCGAGTTTGTGTTCCTCTATACGTCCAGTCAAGAGGGGCACGATTACAGTGGTGCCGGAAACATGTTAATTGGAATGTGTCGGACTGGGACAATGTCATGTTTACTGATGAGTCAAGATCTGCTCTGGAGCCAGATAACAAGCGTATAAGGATATGACGTGAACAAAGAACACACAATCACTCCCAAAACATCACTGAATATCACACATTCCGAGGCGGAAGCATTATAGTGTGGGCAGGGATTTCATTAGGATACCGCACCGACCTGCACATCTTTAAACGGGGTTCTTTGACGGCTGTCCGGTATCGAGATGAAGTCCTGGAACCCATTGTGAGATTGTACGCTGGAGCAGTTGACCCTACGTTTGTTTTAATGGACGATAACGCACGTCCCCATAGAGCTGACATCGTCGATGACTACCTGGAGAGTGAAGGGATTGCGCGTATGGCGTGACCAGCATATTCGCCCGCCCTTAATCCCATTGAAAATCTTTGGGATGCTCTCGGTCGTGCTGTATCTTCACGTTTCCCACCTCCAGCCACTCTTATTGAGCTGGAAACTGCTCTTCAAGAAGAATGGCGATTGCTTAATTCTTCGGTGGTTGACCACCTAATGGAAAGCATGGTCACAAGGTGTAAACTTAATATAGAGTTGAGGGGGATCACATACCCTATTAATGTCCTTTTTTTCATTTTATGCTGTTTATTTTCACTTTATACATAATTCTGTTTAAGTCTCCAATATGTCATTATATAATAACTTACAAAAATTTAATATTGTTTTCATTTCTGTATATAATTATTGATTTTGTTTAATGCATAAATATATATGCTACTTACCTGCGGAATTGTGTGTCAATCAAAGCAGTATTTGTTGATTTTTTTGCATTTTACATGTTCGTGCTTAACGTTTGGAAGTGAGTGTATATATATATATATATATATATATAAGCGCAAAGTAAGTGTACTTTTGTTGGTGTTAAGTATATAAAATAGCGTTCTTTATAAGGTGTTTTCCTTTTTCAGTGCAATTTGTTAAATAAAAGATGCTGGAATCAAAAAAGGAACTAGTAGTTTTAGACGCCAATTTATCAAGTACTTCCAATAAACGTAGTCCTTTTCATCTTCTATCAAGCATTTTCAGGTAATGGTATTTTACTTGTTATTAAAATAAATAGTTAGAGCAATTTGTTATTGAAAACAATTATGTTAATGGTTGAAATAACTTGGTTTATTTATTTGCATTAGGGAGAAAAGTAAACGTTTTATTTTAATAAAATTGAAAAATTTTAAATACCTTTAAATCAGAATTTTGCATTAGTTTCTAGGCCTATATTCATGTTCATAATCTTTATAAAGAAAAACGATGAATTAATCGAATAATCAGGTATCTTTTATTATTCTTGCGTTTGTACGGGTTCGTAATAGATTAAATGCACACATGTCCGATGATAGGTTAAAACATTTTATTTTATCGAAAGAAACACTTCAAAGTTCTGGAATTTTCTGCCTGAAATACACCCGTACAGATGTTCACAGTATCGCAGAGTATACTCAGTAGTTGCACATCAAACTACTAATAACGTTAAACACAACGCAATGTAAAGCGCATCTAAAGAGAAAGCTAACCCGGAGATATGTCATTTCATGCTGAACTAAGAGGCAAGTAAACAACAACTGAAATCACATACTCTCTCAGGCCTTATATAGTTTTCAACCGGCCGCCGAGAAATTTCTAGTACCTTTCTCCTTCTCGAAATTACTGGAAAGCAATATCACGGTCGAAATAGGGTTGCAGTTAATATAGTAATCAATTGCATTTATTCAGTTATAGTGATACAGGGACCGGACTTAAATGTCGCCAAGTTTGGCGGATTTTGGCGATTTACTTATTTACTCAATGTTAAATGGACTTTCTTCTTTAGTCTCACTTTTCTGGCGTTGCTTGTCTCTTTAACTTTTTTTTCGCTTTGCATTGCACAGAAAAATACAACAATGTCACATATATCCTGCTCGACATTGAAAATGCAGCACCAATAAGGAGTGGTCAGAAAGTGATGAAATTTGAAAAAAAAACAGAGCCAGCAAGCAGCAATAAGCGATCTTTATTTCAAAATGATAGTCAGTATACAGAGCGAGAACGGCGTCTGCTCAGTAGGATGTAGGACCACCGCGGACAGCGATGCACGAAGAAACACGTCTAGGCATAGAGTCAATAAGAGTGCGGATGGTGTCCTGAGAGATGGCTCTCTATTAACTTTTAACCATTTGCCACAGTTCGTCTTCTGAACGAGGCAGGGACAGCGTTTGCAAACGGCGTCCAATCACATCCCACGCATGTTCGATTGATGACAGGTCAGGAGAGTACGGTGGCCAGGGAAGCATCTGTATACCTTGCACAGCATGTTGGCAGATGCGAGCACTGTGTAGTTGGGCGCTATCCTCCTGAAACATTGCATTAGGCAGCCCCTGAAGGTAGGGGGTTGCCACCGGCCACAGTACATTATCTAAGTAACGCTAGGCCGTCATAGTGCCCTGAATACGAACTACAGGTGACCTGGAATCGTAGGCAATAGCGCCCCAAACCATTATGCTACATTGTCGCGCGGTAGGGAGTTCCATAATTACTGCTGGATTAGATCTGTCTCCACGTCGACGCCACACACGCATGCAGCGACTGTCATTGGATAAACAGAAGCGTGACTCATCTGAGAACATGATGTTTTGCTATTCTGGCATCCACATCTCTCCAGTCCGGCGCCATTCTAAACGTTGACGTCTGTGCTGTGGGGTCAATGGCAGTCTTCTTAAAGGACGCCGTGAGTGCAGGCTACATTCAACCAATCGACGGGAAATGGTTCTCGTCGACACGGGAACATCCAGGGTATCTTCCACATGCTGCAGAATCGCGGTAGAAGTGACTTGTGGGACCGCCACAGCTTTTCGGCGGATGCGTTGATCCACGCGTGCTGACGTTACTCTGGCTGCACCTGCAGTCCTCCTTCTTCACACATTCCCTTGTTCCAACCATGTTCGCCATAGCCGATGCAACGTGCTCGCATCCATGTGGGTATCAGCTGAGATTTGACGTAGGGACCAACCCGCCCTTCTCAGTCCGATCACCATACCCCTCGTAAAATCGTCTATCTGCTGGAAGTGTCTTCGTTGACGGCGGCCTGGCATTCTCTCCTATTACACGTATCCTCCGGGACAAAAACCAACTTTCTTCGATAATTCGTCTGGCAGAAATAACGACACGAATATTGCCCATTCTGCACGTTCGTTCTCTTATAGCTTACTACACGTGCGTCAGAGAGCTGCGCATTTCACATCATTCGCATAACTCAGTGACGTGCGTCTACTCTAAAATTTGCATAAATTTCTAACTACTCCTTCTTGGTGTTGCATTTTCAATGTCGAGCAGTGTAATTTCATTAAAATCATCTATCTGAGTATAAATTCGTAACATTATTTCTTGAATATTCTTAACTTTTGCAAGAATGTACAGTCTTTTACGAATGTTAATTGAGAAGCAAGGAAGCTAATTGTTGTAATTTACTTGTACAGTAGTTGCTGTTTCACAGTATGAAATGTACAAGTTTCGAAACTTGGTCAAAGCAGAGATTTTATATGCTTTGATAAGTATTTTAATGTCCCTCTAATGCACACAATGCGCAATAATCAAATGCGAAATATGACTTTTATTAAAAGTCCCTCCCGGAAAAAGCTTTTTTTAATTATGTAGAAAAGCGCAATGATTTGAATCTAAAACATCTCTTTATATCTACTCACAAGTCTTCGGTTTAACAACTTTAAGTTTATTTTTGAAGTAGATTTTAAAGAAATAAAAAATAACTTAATTTATATAGTTATATAGTATACGTTACTTATACACTGCTGGCCACCCAAATTGCAACGCCAAGAAAGACAAGAAAAATCGCAAGAAAATTTATTTAATAAAAAACATATTGACCAAGTATCAAATGATTAAATTTATAGACTTCTGTGAAGTGTGGTTCCTTCCAGAACCAGTAGCCAAAGTAGCCGCCATTGTTGGAGATCACCGCTGCCACACGCCTCGGAATTGATTCAAAGAGACTTTGGATGTGTTCTTGGGATACAGCAGACCAAGCAGCTTCCACACGTTGCTAAAGTTGATCTGGTGTGGCAGCTTGGGATGTAATCCGGGTCAATCGTTTAACAACCATGGACCACATGTTTTCTATCGGCGAAAGATCCGGAGAGCGAGCCGGCCAGGGAAGCAATTCAATCTGGCGATTGACGAAAAACCCTTGGACAATGTGTGCCACGTGTATTCGCGCATTATCCCGTTGAAATATGGCTTTGGGCAAGCCCTGAAGGTAAGGAAGGACAACTGGCTCCAACACCTGGAAGATGCAGCGCTGGCTGTTTAAAGTACCGGCAATGCGTACTAGAGGAGTGCAAGAGTGATATCCAATAGCGCCCCATACCATAATACCCGGTGCAGGACCAGTGTGACGGTGCATAACTCAGCTGTTCAGCATCCTTTCTCCACGCTGTCTCCAGACTCGAATCCGATCATCGTGGTGTTGCAGACAGAAGCGTGACTCGTCAGTAAAGACAATTTCATTCTATTCTGCCGTCCACATCCTTTGTTCATCGCACCATTGGAGGCGGAGACGTCTGTGGTTCTGCTTGAAGGGTAGACGAAGCAATGGAAGCCTTGCGGACAGACCACTCTGCTGTAAACCGCCTCGAATGGTACGCGCAGACACTGGATGATGCGTTATAGACTGAATGTGCTGTGCTATGGTTCGTGATGTGACTGAGTGATCTGTCACTGCCATGCGCACAATGTTCTTGTCATCACGTGAAGTGGTGCACTGAGGTGGATGCGATCAAACACGTCGGTCCGTCGTACCCTCCTGCATCCAACGATCACATATCCGCATTACAGTTGTTGGGTTTAGTTTAACACGACTGCCGATTTCCCTGAAAGATAATCCACACTGTCGGTAGGCCACTATCCTTCCTCTGTCGGACTCGGATACTTGATCAAACGATGATCGCTGTTTACTACGAGGCATAATTGATCGTTTTTTTGAATAAACCACAAGAAAAACACGATTGCCGAACTTGAAATCGTCGAAAACTCCGAGCCTTAAATAACGCTTTGAAGTGGCCCCACAGGCGCGAGTGATCGGCGTCTGCGATGAAATTCTGATCATTTGCATATCTCACCTCCGCTAATGCATGTTGTAAATTTCATGTTATTTGCATGCTTCCTTCAGGGTACTGCATTTACGGTGGCTAGCAGTGTATCTATGATGTAAAAACATATGATTATTGCTCTTTGTTAATATCGTTTTCAATATATTTTAAAATAATTATGCTCTAGATGACTTCTGTACGAGTTTTGGATTTGGATATCAGCTGTAATTTTGTAACTTCAGTGTGAAAGGAAACCCTTCCTACCGAAGTTCATACTTGATGCATTTAGATTAGAACTTATACTTTTCTCTGAAAAAACAATTATTTGTAATGAATGCTCTTTATTTTATTAGTCAAAAACATGTCAAAACAAAATGTATTACTTTTTATTTTGTAAAACTGATACATTGCATTAGAAAGTACAGGTTATAAGGTTTGTAGGTTATTGTAAGTTTAAGCTTCGTATATGTTAATTAAATCGATATTTTATTAATTTAATCTCTATTATATGTCTATCTGTATCTGTATTTTATTACATGTCTACTCTCGTCAGCTTCCACCAGGGTGCAAATTAGCTATGTGTATGTAAGAAAAGATCTCTTTAAAATTGAAGACAGACCTCTGGCAACGACACTGATTTTCGTAATGTTTCCTCACCCACCTCTGAGAATTACCTTATACCGACCTTAGCCTTTTGTCAACCGAGTTTACTCGCACTTGTAGAATACTGAGCCAAAGCTTGATAGAAGTTTACTTTGTGAATTTCCGGGGATAAATTACTAAACGTTTTACCTTACATTTTCTGCTAGATGAAATCCCACAAGTAGCGTAGACTGTTCTGTAATCACGAGCTCTGCAGTTGTTAAGTTTCATGCTTTAATAAAAAGGTTTTGAATTTGTAGTTGTTGTAGATAAGTCGCTTGGCAGCCTTACACGGAACCATAGTTTAGTAAGTGAGTGATTTCCTATAAGATTATTAATTATACAAGACTAATATTATAAAAATCATCGAATTAATAAGAGGATATGGCAATTCAAAAGCATTTGACATTCATATGTATTTATATTTTCCCCCAATTATTCAACAATTCATAAATATATAAAAACGTAAATAAAATTTCAGACTGGAAGAATATTTCTGGAAAAACAATTGAAACTTTGTTACAGTAAATTAAATTTTACTATCGTCAACCACGGAATGAATTTTGGTGCTGCTAATATTGAAATCGGCGAGCTTAAATTTCAAACATCTGAAAATAGAATTGAATAAGTTTTCCTGCTACCCAATAGTGCGACTGTATTTCTCTAGAGGCTATAAAGAAAATTGTTTGTTCAAAAGTGATTTTAACAATGCATGTTTCTGATGAAAAATATTTCTGCACTGCTAAAATCCTTTATGTAGAAAAGGAATTACTGAAATATCCGTAAATCTGTTGCTTCAATCTTAAATTAAATCTAGAATTTCTAATTCTGAAAAAATTGTTCTGATCGAGGAGGGCTGAGCTGCTACGAAATTTCCTCCTTCTGATATTTCTTATTATAATATTTCCAATTGTCTTATGGATCATAAAGATACAGTCTGTTATCATTTTAGCAAATAGATGGTTTGGAGCAAATAGATTTTAATAAATAGATTAATTTTTCAGCACCAAGTTGTGAATGGGTTTTATAAAGTTATACAGTAATGTTTTTTCATATATTTCTCACACATTCGTTTGATATATTTCTATATTAAAAAAATATTAAAGAAACCATTTTCAGAAATCAATTCCCATTAATAAATGCTATAGTTTATATCTTGCTTAGTCATGTACTCCATTTATTCAACTTCAAGCAAAGGAACTTCAGGCATGTGATTTGTTTATCCATCATCATGGATAAATAAAGTTATTTTCTATTTTTTTTCAGTTTCTTGCATACAAGAGTTCTTTAATTACCTTTACTGGTATTTGTTGCTCTTAATATGTACCAAGGAACTCTTTTAACAGTATATTTATAAATCCAACCTATAGGTTTCAAAAATAGTTGCTTAATTAAATAATTTAAATAGTTAAAAGAATCTTAAGACCTAAATAATTTAATAAAAGTAAAATTTTTTGCTGAACAACGTTATTGTTAAGAGTTTGCTACCAGAGTATGGCCTTTCTTCAGACAAATTTAGGAAAGAAAATATTCTTCGTTGTCGTTGACAGTGTTTCACGTAGTGCTTGCGAATGGTCAGCCTAACCTGTCTGTTGTTTCATATCCTGGGAGGCTCCATGGAGGAATAGTGACAAACTCGAAATTTTTTTAATGAACTCAATTTGGAATTTAGAAACATCAGTGAACATAAAGGAATTGACTGGTTTCTTTTGGTGGCATATAGTTTTCATTGAATATCTAATGAAGGTGTAAGGTTCTTATGTTAATTGACCTTATGTTATTATGATTTTTAATTTTACTTTCCATATATTCCTCACCAGAATGCAAATTAGCTGTAAATCATTTAAGTTGAAGGTTTTTCTGAGAGAAAGAGAGACTTTTGGGCAGTTGCGTAGCTCTATTAGACTTTTGCCAATTCCCTCTATATCGACTTTGCAATCCCTTGCAAACGATTGCATTAAACGTAGGGACGGGTAAAGGTAGGTGAACCAGCTTATAGCTTAGTTTTGTGCTTCTGTAGTCTTATACCACTCTTATTAACGTTTAAACCTAAATACCTGTTGTTGATTAATTTATATCGCTATAAGTATTGGCTATTTGTAGTATAAGTCATGCCTTTATGTAAAAGCTCAGTTACGCAAGTCTTTAATATATTATTTGAGATGCAGCTATAGCTCGCTAGTTGTCTAGGATGGTTGTAGGAATCAGATTCAAATATCAGTTCAATTACAGCCTTACAAAAGATTTATAATAAATTTTTTAGTCTTAGTCACTTTTGCGCCTTCAAGTTTTTTAATGCTTTCTTTCAAATGAAGTTTGATAAGCGCTCTACTGCCTCTCCCAAATTTTGATTCGTTCATTTGTTGTTTAAGTATGATACTTTAAATTATCTTCATTATAAGAATTTCCTAAACTGCGCTTTATTCTTTCGGATCTAAATTGCTATGTCATTTTAATATGCTAAACATCTTACAAAAGAGCCGAGGTGCAATATATTTAACATAGCTAGAAAAGTATAGCACCTCGCTCACCTCATTTCAAGCAAACTTTAAATCTGATGATACAGAAATAATTTCGAATTCTATAATAGCGTCTTGATCTGAAAATAAATGGAATTTAAATGTCATCAAAAAGAAATCTATTGCTATTCCTAAAATATGGATTAACTTCATCAAAAAGCACAAAAACAATGCCAGTCCGCCTCTTCCAAACGAGTGTATTAAGTGTCGCAGAGTACAACAGAGAGGGAGGCTCCCAGACCTTGTCCTTTTTCAATTCCTTAACACGGTTAAATGCGCCACCTCCTCTAGAGGCCGTCTAAGAAGCCATAACCCTCAGTATACCCAGGGGGACAAAAATGCACACAGTCAAAGTTTTAAACACACAAGTCAATGGCGACCAGGCTGCAGTCAGTCACCTACAAAAAGAACGAAGTCAAGTCAACGACTGTTCCCCAGTGTTGACCAAGGGTAGCCAAACCCGCAAGGACAACCTTCGATACCTAACCATGTAGCAACCATGGCAACAGAGTTTGTATTGCTCTGAATTGTATTACATGTGTATGTGTTTTTCTTTTATTGACATTAACACAATTTAAGATTTAAATAATTGGGACTGACAGATAGAATTTCCTTTCCGTTTTTATATTTTTAAATATAAGTTTTAAATTGATTAATTTTTACTTACTAGTAATTTTAGATAATTGACATTAATTTTTTCACCAATGCAGTCCTTTGTTTTGCTTTTAACACTACGCACCTGTTTTAAAAAATTTTTCTGTACTTGGAGTACATGAAATTAGAAACTCATAAATATGCTTTATTTTACAAACGGGGATTTATTTAATTTAAACATATTGCCACTGAGAACTAGTGTCTCAGTGGTTGTTAGACGGACCCCACGGTTGATGATCTTTCCGTAGGTCAGATAGGCTTTTTTTCGGTACTAGTGGTTTTAGGGATCTTAGCATTGGCTTTCTTTACTCCCCTGTTGTTGTGGTATTTGTTGTGTGTGTTTAATTAGATGTAGATTTTAGATGTTCTATATTTTTGTGTTGGAAAAGTGGAGTTACTCTTGTCACAGTTCTGTTGGGTTTTTGATGGTAATGTATTGTGATTTTTGGTTTGTTCTTTGTTTTGGAATTGAGGCCTATTGTGTTTGATTGTACCGATTAAATCACAGACCTATACATTTTGTTTTTGAGATTTTTAGTTATGATTTTTGGGATTTTCCCTTTTTTTATTGGTAGTTCCCTGGTTTGTTTGTAGTATGTATGGTTACATGTTGTTTGTTCTTTTTTCTTGTAACTAACGGTGTGATTTTATGATTTTCTTTAGTTTTGTTGGTATGAATGGATGGATCGGTCTTTTAATTGCATCCATACTAAAATGTATCTTTTTGGTTTGATTTGTTCACATTATACTAACCTTTTTTTTTTGTTGTCCGGTTCTTGAGGCTTTGGTTTTCTGGGGCTTCGGCTTATACTATGATAGTTATTACATCGTTGTATTTTACATAATTTTATTCTGGACACGGCCGGACCGACCGTTGTCTTCATTGTTTGTTGTTAGATGGGCTAGCTCTTAATTTGAGCCATACGACTGGAGCATTCCAGTCAGGTGGGCCGGAGGGCTGCGCCCCCATTACTACTACTACTACCTAACCATGTAGCGTCCCCCAAACCAAGGGACACCAAGCCATTAATAGTACGGTCCCTGCCAAGCCTGAACTTATCGCCGAAGATTCGATGGTTCTAGTCACTGTGAAGACCGATTATGTACCCCCAGGACCGTATCCGTCTAAGTACATGTCTTAGCCAGACCACTGGAGGTTGCCCTCTGTCGAGCCCGCGGGAGAATTTAAGTATCAAACTACAAGCTGGCCTCGCGGATCAATCTCGAGATTCCCCATGGTTAACGACAACGATAAACAAACATTTCTGGCTGACATTTTTTTCTCATAGTTGTCTAATCTTCAGACAGTAGGACGGAGTTCAGAAGAGTCAAACATTTTTTTTTCTAATATGTTAGCCTATATGTGAAAACACTGCATTTCTTCGCTTGTCATAATGTACTTCTTGGACGGGTTCTGGATATATGTTTGCGTAACGTGTAACGAGGAACGTGAACTAAATATGGGCATCTCCTAAAACCACACATTTAACGGCAGAAATACTTTATTAACACATAAACAAAATAAGAAGTTAACGCAAAAATAGAAACGAGATTTATCACTGTTACGCTGGCGAACAGCGGGTTGCCTACATTACTTCGCTACTAACAGTCTCTTCTCTTCTCTAGTAAGTTACGCGAGGGAGAGGCGTCGCAGGCCGTTCGGCTAAACTGCGCATGCGTGGTGATCACGTCATGACACCTTCCCTCTAAAAGATTTGATTGCGTCTTTCAGTGACCTGTCAAATCCACATATAAACATTTCTTGAAACAAAACAAAATAACATTCATGAAATTTTCGAACTTAACAAATTCTTACCATTTTAAATTAAAGTTACTTCAACATAAATTCTGTAATCTTAATCATTTAAAAGATGTAACATTCAATCAACTTTTCAAACTTAAATCTTTCACATCATCATAATCATACAAGCAATTATCATAGAAACAAGACAATACAAATCAATCATTAAAATTAAACATGATACTTTAGTAAACCCTGGCTGAAACATTAAACGTATTACATAACGTTAGAAAAAAGCATTTTAGCATTTTAGTTCAAAAAATGCTCAAATTAAGTAGTCAAAATGTATTATAGTTTATAGTTCATAACGTCAGTCATGCTTCGAGTGAGAGGCAGTAAATCGAGATAACGAGTCTGCATTAATGTGATCCTTTGTTTTCCGGTATGTAATCGCTGAAAGAAATCGCTGTAGTGCTAAAGACCAGCGTTCCAAACGAGAACTTTGTGAGGAAAATTCGGTGAGAAATATGAGGGGGTTATGGTCGCTAACGATGAATATCTCAGAGCTAAAGATATAGGCTTCAAACTTCTTCAGGGCAAAGATAATGGCAGACGCTTCCTTTTCAAAAACAGCATAATTTCTTTGCGTCTCAGTGAACTTTTTACTAGCGAAGGCTATTGGGTGTTCTACACTATTTTCATCTTGCTGAGCCAAAGAAGCTCCTACGACGTATGCCGATGCGTCTGCGTAAATGATGAAAGGCAAACTAAAATTTGGAGCGTAACATTTAAGGGCATTGCAAATGGCACGTTTTAATTGAATAAACGCTTCATCATTATCCTTCAGCCAAGTAATTTTGTTCGAAGCCCTTCTTTTCGTCAATGCAGTTAAAGGTTGTGCTATTGCAGAAAAATTGGGTACGTAAGATCGGTAATACGATAATAGTCTCAAAATACTTCTTACATCTTTCTTAGTACGGGGAACTTCTAAATTCTGGATGACTTCAACGTTTTCTGGGTCAGGTTCGTGTGAACCGAAACCAACTATGTGTCCTAGAAATTTGGTTTTATTCTTTGCAAAGTCACACTTCTTGAAATTAATCCTGAAATTTACCTTTTCTACCGTACTTAAGACTTTGTTAAGATGTTTCAGATGTGTATTCAAGTCATCAGAAAATATAATTACGTCATCAATATCAGAATCAGCATAGACTTTATGTTTGACGAGAAGCTTGTTGATAATCCTCTGAAAAGTTGCGGCGGCATTCTTTAATCCAAAGGATAAAACTACAAAGACATATTGTCCTCGGTGCGTCACAAATGACGTCAAAGGTTGGCACTCAGGCTTCAGTCGTTCTGCCAGTACCCTTTAAGAAGCTCAATCAAAGTGATGTATTTGGACTTTGACACTTGGTAAATTATGTCTACATTGTTTTTCATCGGGAAGGCATCAGTTTCCGCCTGTGAGTTTAGGTATCGATAGTCCACGCATGATATCACGGTTCCGTTTTTTTATACGCAAACTACCGGATGTGCATATTCACTCTCTGACTCAACAATTAGCCCTAGCTGAAATAGCTCATCTATTTGTCGATCAGCTTCATTTTTTAGAACTTCAGGTATCCGATACAATTTCTGCTTCTTAGGCACACTTCCAGGCTTTAGTTTGATGTTATGTTCTCCAATATTGGCGATTTTCGGAATACCAGTTCGCAGGTTCTTATCTTTTCTTAAAACTTCTATAAGTTCTTTTCTCTTATGCTGTTCAAGGTGCGATTTGTACTATGTAACTATAATCAGTATGCTTTTTGATGATCGTAACAGATCCCGTCCATCTGGCATAAATTGCCAGATGGACTTTGTTTTGACTATCAGAGATTAAAACTATAACCCTGTCATCTTCCTTGAATTCTTTATGACCAGTCTTTCGGTTACGGTAGAATGCATAAACTTGTTGCTTTCCAACATCTGTAAGTCCTGCGTATTCATCAGCTTTTTCCAACTTCATCTTCAAATCATTCAGGTAATCGGTAACTGAGCTTAACTGTCTATGAGGAACAGGAGTTTCATCAGTCCATGACGTCTTCAAGATAGGCCATTAGGATGTCTTCCATAGAGCATCTGGAAAGGACTAACACCCGTCGTAGCATTAGGGACTTCTCGATAAGCCCAAAGTAAGTATGGTAGAGGTTTCTCTCAATCTTTTGAATGTTCTCTAATGGTATGATGTATCATTCCCTATAAAACAGCATTAAATCTTTCTACAAGGCCGTTTGAACTTGGGTGATAAGGAATCGAAAACCTTGGGGACGATCCGATCCTTTTCAAAACCTTTTGAGTCAACGAAGCGGTAAAATTAGTTCCTTGATGCGAAGCAACAACCTGAGGGATTCCAGTGTGTGTAAAGATTTGCAACAACGCATTGCATGTTGCTTTGGCATTCAAATTCTTCAATGGTACCGCTTCAGGCCACCTTGTACATTGATCAACAGCGCACAGAACATATTTATAACCTCGACAGCTCGGCTCTGCAGGTCCGAGGATATCCACATTAATTACCTGAAATGGTTCTTTAGGACGTGTTACTGGCACAATCAGAACTTCATCAAAGGGACGCTTTTTCGCTTGAAGTTGACAAGAAGTACAAGTATTACAATATTCATTTACATCTTTCTTGATTTCAGACCAATAGAAGAAATATCTCAAACGTTCGACTGTCTTCTTGGCTCGCAGGTGACTTCCCCATAAACTAGAATGAGCTAAGTCCAAAATTTGTTTTCTTCTTTCCTTAGGAACAACTAACTGGTGAACTCTTTCTCCTAAAATTTTATCTTTATGATACAAAAAGTTGTTCTTCCATTCTTAGCATTTTGCCAGCATTTCTTTAAAAACCGATCATTCATTTGTTGCACCGGAAACAGTTCTGAATCCAAAACATACTGATCTTGTCTCGTGCTACATTTGGAATCATCCTTACCTGTGTCTTCATATACAAGAGCACAACATTCCTATTAATTTCTTAACAGTTTCATTATATTTTAATTAATTAGGCTTTCCCTATCATGGTTAAGTCATTCGTCAAAATTTTCAGTTTCATAAAAAAGCATTTCAACCAAACTATCATTAGTAGTGTTTACATTTTCGCATTCAAAATTAAACTTTCGTTTATTATCTGCAACTAACTCATTAAAAGCACTTAACGCCAAAAGTATATCATTACATAACTTATCCACCATTGCACAGGTTATTAAAAATAGGTCACATAAATTTATCCTCTTCAAAATACATCACTTAGGATATTAAAGATTGTCCGAAAGCTGATGTGAGGATAACACTTCCATGTGGCGTACGGTATTTTTCT
This sequence comes from Stegodyphus mimosarum, assembly GCA_000611955.2. Lineage (NCBI taxonomy): Eukaryota > Metazoa > Arthropoda > Arachnida > Araneae > Eresidae > Stegodyphus > Stegodyphus mimosarum. The sequence goes on along the minus strand of KK115064.1, from coordinate 458,890 downwards.
GGTATGATATCAGCCTTGACGATGATTAATTCTGCGCCAGTATCGGCTACTATCTTAATTAATTTACCATCACAAATAAGTTTAACGGTTGGCAAATCATCGATTAATTATACTAACTTTCACACTAAAACACTAAAACATTTAGAAGAAATCTTTTGCTGTTACGGCGTTAGAATTATTCTTAATTTCTTCTTTATTAATATTTTTCTTATCTTCATGCAACAATATATTATGATACTTAGAATTACGTTTTGAGCATTTTAATTGAGATGGACAATATTTTGTTCGGCAGTTTCTTTCGAAATAAAGAAAGCACCGATTAGAATCGTTTAAACTTTTTTTTTTCTTTCTTGCGGGGATAGAACACATATTTCCGAAACATGATTTTCGCTTTCACAAATTACGCAAGAGAAAGTTCGAACAGCGGCAACTTTCTTTACATTAGGGGAATAGCTGGCGCCAGACTTGTCGTTGAATGAATTCCGAGTGTGAAAGTTGTTTCGTTTTTTATTGAGTCGAGAATGCCTTCCGAGAGAATTAGCGTAACTCTTAGAATAAAATAAATTTAATGAAGTTCATTCGCGACTTTCAATTTTCCGTTTTAGAAATTTCGTGAGGTTGTCGACATTAAAAGTTTCTTCATCTGCTTTTTGACGAGCAAAATCAAGACTTATATCCTGAGAAATGCGTTTCATTAATAAAGGATACAGTAAATTTCCGCAGAATTCGGCTTTGATTCCTATCAAATTTAGTGACCTTACTTGTACGTTACACGTGTCATATAATTCTCTCAAAGCATGAATATCATTAGAACTTCGAACAGGTCGTAAATTTAAGAGTTTATGCATGTAAGAATTAATAAGGAGATCTTTTCGACCACAAAAATTTCTCAACTCAACAAGGAGGAGGTGGCTGCATGTTGAGTTAGGAGTGTTATCCTTTCGACCATCAGAATAAATACCAGACATCAGTAATTAGGGCTGTTCTTTAATTTTCATCGCAACATCATTACAAGTTTTTAGGTTTTCCTGCTTGATTTTTTTACGATTCATAGCATTTGATGTGACGTTTTTAGACAAAACCCCCATATTCTTTAAAGCAGCAATGAAAATGATTGCCGATCACCTATCTGAAAATCCAGTTCTCTCAAATGCCTGAGCTCATCTTTTTGGTTTCAATATCAGTTGGGAAATTAGATATTTTATTTTTCTTATATCTTTTTCAGGAATAATTTCAGTGTATTATTTTCATCTCCTGAATATGAAGAAGAATGGTTGGTCTGTTTAGATGATTTTGAGAAAAAAGACGAGAATCCTGTTTTAGCTAGTCCTGCTTTTTTGTAACGAAGCTGTCTGAATTCTTTACTCCGATCTAGTCTTATGCTGAAACCACTTCGAAAGAATTTTTACAGTTTTCTGCTCGACTGCTCCATTGACCATTTTTGTGTTTTTCGACTGGTTGAAAAACTTCTTTTGACTACAACTTCTTTTATCCGACAAATACAGGTTGCAAAGTCTTGCCATTTGCATAAGCACTAAAATGATTTCTCGGCCTACTCTCTAAATTAGACAACTCATTTTTGAACATTAAGTCTATTATTCTTTTTTTTAAACATTTCTCAATAATGCATTTTTTGCTATGAAATTTTCTTACTTTATGTAATACTTATTATTTGAAAGAAAAGTAATAGAACTCATTTTCCATAAAGCTTGGAGTTTTCCTATCGATGTCGAGCACATAATATCCGGGGAACAAAACATTTAATTGTGAAGAGATTTACGTAGATTGCACATTAAAAGCAATTAAAATTGTTTTTCGATTTAAAACATATTATTAAAGGTCGTATATGTAGAGGTCGAGCGATGCACCATAGGTGAACTGGTAATGATTTCTCATACCAGCTATCTGTAAAAAACAATTAATTAAAACTTATGCAAGACTCATAAAAGCTCATAAAGAAGCTCTATGAGTTCCGCCGAGGAGACGAATGTGTGAAACTTTTCAAATGTCTACAGTCCACCTGTCACGTTACATCGCGCGGTCCCATCATACGGCTCGTATTACAATACTTATTAAAAGTGATACAGTCGCGCTCGTACGGATTTGTAGTAGATTGAATGCAGACGTTCGATAAACAATTAATAAAATTTATTCTTATCAAAAGAAATATAACAGAACGCTGGAATTTTCCTCAGAGATATTCGTACAAGTGTTCAAAATATCACGCAATATGATCAATAGTTATACTTCAAACTACTAAAAACATTAAATAGAAGGCAATGCACAACGCATTTTAAGAGAAAGCTAATCGGAACTCACGCTGAACTCGCAACAATAACAACAGCAGCTAACTTAAACAACTGAATTGAAATGTTCTCTCCCGGGCTTTCTTTAGATTTCAACCGATCGCGAGATATTTATAATAATTTCTGTTTCTCGAGATTTCTGGAAAGGAAAAAAGAGAATGGAATTACGGTCACAGCTAACATAGTGATAAATTGCATTTATCCAATTTCATTACAAATTAAAGAGATACCCGTTTATTAAATGTTAAATGCTTGTGCTCTTGTATTTTTACTTTTCCGGCATAGCTTTCTCTTAAAATTTGTATCGCGCTGCATTACAGGTGGAAACGCAACAAGTTTAATTATAACTCTACTAAAAATAACTAATAAAATACAAAATTCGTAACACTCTCCCATTCCCAATGACTGCATGTCCCGGGCAGTGCAATCCCTGGAAAGGAAGCCGAACTTAAAACTAAGGCATCAATGCATAACTAAACATTACATTACAATAATAAACAATAATTGCAATAAGTAACTTAAAACAAATCAAATACTAAATCAATAAATGAGTGCACAAATTTAGAAACAGAAAGGGTATTTCTCCTGCCTTCGTGGTGGAGTGGTCAGCAGGCTAGGCGCGTATTAGAGAGGTCCATGGTTCAAATCGCGGCGAGAGCATTGGTCATTTCTCATCTCTCCTGCTTTCAAAAAATGACTAATGTCCTTACAGTGGCGCCTGAACTGAAAAAGGGGGTGGATGATGATTCTCCCCCACCACGATTTGGCGATTGGGTCCTCTTATCCCCAGCCGTCCTTTAAATGGGAGAGTATATAAGGTATTTCTCTCGCCTAGTTAGCATGCCTTCGTGGTGTAGTGGTCAGCACGCTCTGCGGGTATTTCGAGAAGTCCTTGTTTTTGAGTTCCGGCGAGGGCATTGCTAATTTTTCGTGACTTCTGCTTCAAAAAATTCCTAATGACTCTACAAGAATCATAGTATTATACTATTTACATTATATACACTACGTACTATGACTATAGTAAGGATCTGGTCTGTCGCAATGAACGACTTAGCGCTTAGAATTCGATAACTTACGGATTCGCTACGTAGACGACACTTTCGCTCCTTTTGACGGTGATAAGGAGGACTTAACCCAGATTTTATCTGTTATAAATTCGATTGACCCAACCATCCAGTTCACTTTTGAGACTGAATCTGATAATACACTGCCTTTCCTTGATATTCTTATAATCCGCAATGGATCTAATTTCAGCACAACTGTTTACCGTAAACCCTTTTCTGTTTGTTTACCTCCCTATGCGAAGTCATGTCACTCGGCTAAACAAAAAATGGCTTCTTTTCAATATTATGTATTTCGAGCTCTCAAAGTTTGTTCTTCGGAATCTCTTCTTGCTAAGGAACTCAATTACTATATAAGATCTGTTGCCTTTAACCGAGGATTTTCTCCCGTAGTCATTCATAAAGCTGTTCGAAAGTTCTCATCGTGCCATCTAAGAAAACATTCTGATGTCAGAAATAACATTAATAACCTTGTTGTGCTTCCATTTCATCCCTCTATAAGTTACAAAATTGCACGGATTTTACACAAGTTTAATTTTCAAGTTGTTTTTCGCCTATAAATAAAATCTGAGGTTCAGCTCTTAAAGATTCTATCTCTGACTTTAATTCTTGGGGAATTTATAGCATATCGTGTCAGTGTGGCTTAAGTTATATTGGCCAAACGAAAAGAGCATTAAAGTTTCGCATAAAAGAACATGAATCTTACGTCCGAAAAGGCGAAATTAACAAATCTTCAATAGCTAATCATAGTTGGAATTTCAATCACAATTTTGATTTTGGTTCTGCTAAAATTATCCAGAAAGCTGGTTCGATTAGGGAATTGGATTTTCTTGAAGCTTTTCACATTCACAAAATTTTATCCTGTTTAGTCAATGATTTCAATTCCAATCTAGACTTGCCTAATGCCTACTAACTAAATTCTACTAACTTAACCCTTCATTTTAGTTACTATTTCTGCCGATAGATTGCGCTTTTGGCTCTTCCACTGGTCGCTTGTGGGTATAAATATGATAGACATTTGCTTTCTCGCTTTTGCAGAATTTTTTGCTTCTGATGAAGGGGGATCCATTTTGCCCTCGAAATCGATTGAGATTTTACAAAATCTATGCCGAATACAAGTTTGTCGATTTGCCTTTTTTATTTTCCACGTCGGCGTGTTTCTCTTGCATCTTGAACTCGTATGTTTGTTTTTTTCACTTGGTTTACTGATCTCGTGAGCCATCTAGATACCTTTATTTGAGAAGGAGATACTTTTATTTTGATTTATTTTTGTCTTACTTTCTTCCATCCTGCAGTTCGTTGAAAATGGATTAAGTAACACGCGAGTTTCGTCAAACATTTATATGTCATCCAAAACATGTACACGTACGAGAAATAAAATCGAGCAGATCTCATATTTAGCTGTTTGTGACAAGCCTAATAAAATAAAGAACACAGCTTTAATACCTAATTTTCCATAGCTACGTTTACCCAATTCATCTATAACACAAACATTTCTTATTTTAGAGCCTCGTGTACGCAGTTTGCATTATAATTAGACTTTCTTATATTCACAGTTTATTCTGGTTCTCTTAGCTGGTACTATATTTAATAAAAAATTAAGGTTTTTTTCAATAAAAATGCTGCGTAATTTTGCCATTTGCTTGAACTGATTACTTAAAATCATATTCTAAAGAATCGAATTCTAAAAAATTCTAAAGAACATCCTATTATTCTAAAAATAATTTCATATTTTATTTAAAGCCCTTTTTATGAATTATAAAATTTTGAGGCAAAGGATCCTCGTAAGATAAGAATGCTTTGTGTCGCTACAAACAAATTAATGTTCTAAAACAAAATTATGTTTTTCTACAAGGCTTTCTTTGCCACTAAATAAAAAAATATTTTATTTCAAACTGCCTCGAAACAGATAACTTAAACTTTCAGACTAAAAGAAATCCTCAAATGATATTTTATATTAATACAAAATGCAAAACGTTCCTGTATATTACATGAAACATCTCACAAAAGACATACTAACAGTAGGTTTTATGATTAAATTGTTAAAGTGTTTTCCTGCAAATATGTTTCTAAATTACATTTAATTATGAAGTCCATAGGAATATTCTTTAACGAGGCCTGTTTAGGTTATAGGGATGAAGAAAGTAATCATTTTTCTTACCCTGACATTATCAATAAAACTATCTGTATACACGATAACTATAAATTTTACTGGCAATAAATCAATGGAAAATAATTACGTTCAATTAAATGTGAAAATGATATTACACAAAGATTTACGCGTAAATCATTAATCATTAAGCTAGTGATAAAATTTTAATGTTTCAATATACCGTAACGAAGCTTCATTAGTCTTTTTCCAGTTTTCTCAAACATTTTCTTGTTTGTAATGATAAAATAGGAATGAGCTTTATCATTACAATCAAGGAAAACTATTATAAATTAAATATCAGTTTATAAAAATATAATATAACCTATAAAAGTATAAATATAACTTTATATATAAAAGTATAAATATAACTTATAAGCATTTTTATGCCCACTGTGCCATATAAAGCGTTTCAAAAAGATTGCTTGATTACATATTTCTTGCATATATTATCACAGAAGCATGGTTTTATTTTCATATTACGATAGTTTTGGGGGCGTTATATATTTTACTAAAAATATACGACATTAAATATTTACGCGGGTTCATTTCAAAGACAGTTTCAATTGACAAATATTTCCTTACCCTGCTAAATCTCCTTCAGGAAACATACATGCATAATTTGCCCCCTGTAAATAATTATTAAATTTATAGTGCATTATTTGCTTTTATTTAAAGAAATGTGTTGCAAGAAGCGTCGATTCAAAGACCCTTTTAACAACGAACATTAATTACAGGAATCCGAATTTATGGTACCTAGAATGGTAATTTGAAATCAAAGCATCTAAATTAATATTTTTCTAATGTAAACGATATCATCTAGAAATTCACATTCAAAAATTTAGCTTGAGTAGCAGTTTTTAATAACATTTTCATATATGGTCTTCCAAAATTTTAATTTATGATAATTCAGGTATCTCAGTTGCAAGAGAATAAATTATTTAGGTTTTGACTGAATGATTCGGCTATGGAAAAACTTCAAAATTATGGTAGTATGAAAGCTTACTTTATTTAGCATTTATTATACTGTAATTACGGGTTTTCTACCATATTTTATTACTATGTATATATCTCTACGTATTGATAGATATGTCTGTAGCACATATTTTACATATAGTTAGATATATGTCAGTAGATTCAGCACAAAAATTTCATGAATTTGTGGAAAGATTAAATAAAGTCTTTCTTTCATTTTCCGTAAATATTCACATACTTCGAAATTTCTCGGTACAAGTTTCTTCTCATAGCTCTTCCTTAAAATATTTATGACTAGTAATAACATTATGCAATTAGCATGTGAAATCGTTTACTAATTTTACTATTCATTTTATTTCAGTAAGAAAAAACAGTCATTAGATAGCGAAACTCTTGAAAAATCTCTGAAAAATAAAGACAATGATACTAGCAGCACAACTGATGTGCCTGACCAGCAGTCATTGGATGAAGAGGATACATCGGCACCTGAGAGTTGCTCCCGTATTCCAGGAGTCATGGAAGAACAGACGTCCTACGGCAATCCACTTTTTCTATCACCTGCTGCCACCATGCGAAGGAAAAACCTGAAAATAGATCTGGAGACCTTACATCTTTCAAGACAAGACAATCCGTACCTTAAACAATTAGAGCGTTTTAGTTTGCCTGAAGAAACGCTTTTGTCCTGTGCTGATTTTCAGTCTTTAGCGGAAAGAGCCCTTCTCCAAAGCGAATGGCACTTGGACAGTGGGAAAGACATTGACATTCATCAACATTTGATTAGAAGTCCTCCGCCTCAGTTCCCTCAGAACATAACGCATTTCATGTACAGCCAAGCCAATTCACCTAAGCGCCAAATCAATCAGACGACAGTAAGTAATACTATAAGTAAGTAATACTATATTCTAAGTAAGTAATACTATATTCTGTTATTCTTTTCTAAGACAGTATTTTCTCTCGACTAAATTTAGGAAAAACTGGTCATGTAATTTTATTTACTTGTTTATTTTCAAATTCATTTTACTCAAAACTGTTTCTGATTATGAGATCGTGAATTTTGACCATCAACTCAGTTATGTGTAGCTTTTATTCTGTTTGCATTAATCACAAAAAGCGAGTTTAAATTTTTATAAATGTTCTGTATTATGAAGTGAACATCCCAGGCAGTAGACACTAATGCACAGAATTAAGGGATAACGTATAAAATTTATTTCAGTTACATTAAAAGAAATGTCCGAAATTTTTGAATAAATTTTAATAGATATATAATTTTCTATTTACATGCTATAAAGTTTCACACTTAAAAGTTTGCAGTGAAAATATGTGCATTATAACAGCAAATCTAAATATTGCCATTATTCTGGAATGACATGGTTAGCACGATGGGAGATCGCCCCGAACTGATATGTAGGCATCGCAGTTATTATCTTCAGAATTACAAGGTGACCCAAATAACATTACGCAAGGTAAAATGATAGCAGAAAACTTAAATATGAGAGCTATGAACTGTAATTAAATGAAATCTATTTAATTCACTAAGTAATGAATTATTTTTAATGCATAAAGTTTTCAAAATTATTTCTTTCTATAGTTACAGTGTCATAAAATGTACAGTCTTAATTGTACGCTTAACTGCTTATTTTCGTTTCTCAGGTGATTTAAAGCATCTTTGCAAAGTCTGCCTTTAATATGCTTTTGATGATCACAAAGATTAATGTTTAGGCTGTATGGAAGTTCCCAATGATTTGCTTTTGGATCTATTTCTGTTGTCATCTATTAAATTTTGTTTTCAGCCAAATAAATAAATAAATAAATAAAAACCTTTGATTTTGTTTGGTCGAAGATCAATCTGCATGAAACAATTGCAACGATTTAAGTTGGCACAATAAGCTGTGGATGAAAATTCTTGTTCTAGCAACTGCCGATAATGCTATTATTCTACGTGAAAAGAACTGCATCGGTAAATTGAATTTAAGACAAAACATGACTTTTTTGGACAAAAGAAATAATGTTTAATTTAGAACTGCTACATTAATGTACTTGTGGAGTTTTACTCTTTAATTCTACAGTTCTAACTTAGAGCTTCACGAACACTGACAAGCGAATAATCGTTTAAGTGTGTGAACAGAACACGTAAGACTTAAGGATTGTTTAAAACCCTTTATTTTTCAGTATATTTACAGTCAGTTCCTACTTAGAACTTTACACAAAGCCGCCACTCGAGCTTGAAATTAAAATAATATTATTTTAAACTAAAACTAGCTTAACTAAGCTATTTAAAAGGTATAGCCGAAGCTATCAGAGATCTAACTAATTGGCCCCTAAGTATTACTTAAATCGGCGAAGCCAAGCAAGGGCCTAAGGAATGACCGAGCGTAGCAATAGCTCAGAGAGACGTAGCCAAAAGGCAAACGCGCGCTAGCCAGGGAATCAGACTCTCTCTCCCGAAGTCGGTGAAGTCACGACTTAAATAGTACTCTTTCTCATTTGCATTGACAGCGTTTCTGAATTTACATTCTGGCAGGAAATTGTAAGCTGAAATTAGAATAAGATAGGAAAGATGCAAAACTTAAAATAACTGTTAATAAACTTAGGATAAACCTTACGAACTAATGGATGTAAATAGTTTCGAACTATCCTATAGTTATGCGAATGTATGTCATCGACGATATTCTATAGTTAGGCTAGCGTGTCATCGACGACGCGTGGTCTGCCAATTTATATTCCTCTGCAAATATCCAGTTAAAGCAAACTAACTTTCTGCATGCACGCCTATGATAAACAGGAAAACATTTCTCTACTAACTCTATATAAAAGCTACAATTTCAGGTATAAGCAGCCCTCACTTTCTTTCCCAGAAATAATGAATGATAATATAGTTAGTTACCTTGCAGAGGTAAGGTAAGAAGTGTTGTGTTTAAAAAGCCAAAGGAATTCTTGAAGGGCGAATTATCATTTAGAATTTTGTGGCTGCATTTGCCGAAATGTTTAAATGAACACAGTGGACCAATGATAGCTAGCCACTTCCGACTGATGATACACTTCACCAAGATCTCGTGACACGACGATTTTTTAATTGCAAACGATAATGATATGAATATCATTAATTATTCGGATATATCTATTACTTTTAAATCTGCTCTTCATGTTTTCTACAGAATTCATTGAAGCGTAGTCTTATGGCTGACAGGTCAATACATTTCTCGTCGTCTTCAGATACGTCATTCTGATTTCGATGTTCAACTTACACTATTTTCATTGCATAAAGTACTTATTAGCATAAATATTAGGTTGAAAACAGGAGCATTACTCGAAAACAAATAAAAAAATTTCGTCACATAGCTCAAAGGGCTTTCACTCAAGAATGAAAAGTCATTGAACTATAAGGTATTTCTTCCACCTTCTTCGCATACCTTCATGGTGTTCTGGTTCAGCACGCTGGACGCGTATTCCAGAGGTCCGTGGTTCGAGTCCCGGCGAAGGCGTTGCTCGTTTATTTTTCCTCTCTCCTGTTTTCAAAAAATACCTAATGTCTCTACAGTGGCGCCCGAACTAAAAACAAAGGTGGTGGATGATGATGCTCCACCACCACGATTTGGCGATTGGGTCCCCAAAACTCCAGTCGCCCTTTAAAAAAAGGAGGAATACATAAGGTATTTCTTCCCCCTTCTTCGCATGCCGTGCCTGTTCGGGCGCCACCTGTAGAGACATTAGGTTATTTCGAAGCTGAAGAAGCGAAAAATGAGCAACGCCTTCGCCGGGACTTGAACCACGGACCTCTGGAATACTCGCCCAGCGTGCAGACCACTACAACACGAATGCATGCGAAGAAGGGGGAAGAAAAATCTTATAGAACAATCTCTGAACTTTTAGCCCTTTCAAAACTTCATAGTCTAAAGCCTCAGACTACTGGTGGTTTATCTCAGATTCGAATGGTTGATCGGGATGACTGCATGGATATTTTAGACTTTGACTAACATGTGAACGTGCCAGATTCCTTCAGAGTTTCTCCACGATATTTTCTCTGGTCATTTACAGGTAGCCTTCACGGGCCTTCGTACATCTGAACTAACCTTAAATTACGTTTTTAAAGGAAAATCTTTCGAAAATTACAGTAGAATTTTCAGATATAAATATAGAATAATAAATCAAGAAATTTTATTTTTCTGTGGACTTTTATATTTGCCTGGTATTACACCTTATTCTGAAATACCTTATTGAACATCTATGTCTTACCATGCGTTATACTACATGAACTGGTAATACGACGTCTGTTTAGTCTATGTAATTCTGTATCTGTGTAAATAAGATATACTAAACTACAGATTAGATTTAATGCTTATCTGGTAATAGATGTATCAGGAAATTATTTCGCCGTAGTAATTTAAAAGCAAAACGGTTTCTCATTTTTCGACCTTCAACAAACGTCAGCTTTCATTTTATCTCAAAATGAATGGTGTCTTTCTACTGAGGGTTTTTCTCCGGCAGCAAAACGCCTTTTATTTAGAGCTTAATAATTTTTAAACATATAATAAATACCTTTAGAAGAGCTTTCCCAAAATTATTGTACTTAAGTGTGTGGGGTTCCAACCTTTTATCTAACAGCTAAATGTGAGGAACCTTGCTAACAGATAAGCGAATAATCGCTTAAGTTCGAGAACAGACAAGTAAATTTCAAGAAGAGTTAATTACTCTTTATTATTCAAAATAAGAGTATACAGTCGGTTCCTTTCCCAGAGCGTACAGCAAAGTCTCCACTTGGGCTTGAGATCAAAAACGTATAGCCGAAGCTATTAAGATTTTAAGTAGTTGGCGCCTAAATATCAAATAAGCTGGGGATATAAGCTGGATCAAGGGCCTGAAATACTCCTGAGCTAGTAATAGCTTAGAGAGACGTAGCCAAAAGGCGAACGCACGCTAGTCAGAAACTTTAGCTCTCTACCGAAGTTAGTGGAACTTCAACTTAAATACTACTCTTACTCGTTTGCATTAAACGCGATTCTGAAACCACATTCTGGTAGAAGCTGAAATTTTAGGAGAGATAGAAAAGGCGCTTTAACTAAAAATTAGCTGTTAGAAACTTAGGATAAACCTTACAAGCGTTATGTTACGCTATCACGCATTTCAGATTCACAAGACTTCTCAGTAATTCCCCCCCCCCCCAGATTGCCAATTCTCAGAGTATTACTCTTTTGACCTTTATCTCTCAGATTTAATCAGTCTGTTGATTCTCAACTAATGTGATGAATTTAGAAGCAAAAAACGCATTTATTTATAATTTAAATCGCAATTTTTTCTTTAATAATTTATCCATAAGGTGTAATTAATTTTTTTTTATCTTACATACAATTGTTAACCTTTAGGAACATTTGTACCATTATATTTAAGTAGTAAAAGATGTTTCTTCCGCCGTATATTTTGTACCTAAGGCGTGGGATCGTTTGGTTGTTTATTTGTAAATGGATACGGTGAATCTGAAGTTTAATTATTTACATTAAGAACCACAGCATTTACCGATTTTCCGGTTGCTTCTGGAATTTTCATCATATCCCTTAAATGTTTAATATATGTGCCCGCTAGTATTCAGTGCATGATTCTCACCGTCTTTGATTATGTTGCGGCTAAGACGATTAACAAAAGATTCGGCAAACTAGATTCCATCTTTTCCCTACGTGTGCGCAGTAGAGAAGCAGTTATTTATGCTCTTGTATAAAGATTCGATTCAAAACAAAAAATGTGCAAAATGCAAATTAAGAAACTTCGAAGTTATCACATTTTTGTCCCGAAAATGTCAGTCAAGGTTTTGTGTTAAATATCTATCGTTCATTTTTTATCTTAAAAGAACTCCGATAGCGAAAGAATTCATGAGAATAATTTCTTCCCTTATAATGTACTAAATTTTTCATGCGCAGAGCTATATCTCTGTTATCTAAAGCATGTATATTTAGCTACCTTGTAATGCACATTAAAGGCGTGACACTATCTGTGCTTTTAGACGCTCTACGTTATGCATAAATGTCTATTACTACGAAGACATAACTCCTGTTAGTTTTAAAAGACTTCTAAAAACCTCCTTCATTGAAGAATAGTTGATGCTCTAACTAGGCTGGAAATCGGAAGCAAAACACAGACACAGTAAATAAAGGCGTTAGCTCGAACATATGATTACCTCTGAGTCTGATTTTTGAAAGAAGTAATTAATTATAATTAAAGTATTACTCAGAACAAATTTTAAAATTATCTCAAAAACTGAGAATAGCATATCTATAAGAGGATGCTGGAATACTATTTCCAACGTACAAATATTTTCAGTATTAGGATAGTATTATTTTTAACGCCGAATGAATCATTAACTTTTAAAATAAAATCATATATGTACACCTTGCAGAAACGAAAATGGGACACTTCTATATCTCTCGTTCTACTGGACCGATTGTCGAAATTTAACTTGCGTTTTCCGTGTCTCGAAAGCGCGACTTAGATATATATTTTATTTATATATACCCATTGTTCTAACATGGGTATTTTGACACAAAATCGGACCTTTTCCCAAAAAATATACCAATGTTTCCCATATTTCGATTCTACCACTCAAATTATGCCTAGATATTAATTTTGTAATTTTTTATGAATAATGTTTTTGACACTTATGAAGAAATTTAAAAATTTATCTTAGGGCATTTTTTTCAGTTTGCGCCAACAATAATTCACTTGATGAACTTCTTAATTTATAGCAACCTATTTTCTTTTCCTGAGCGGAAAAAGGTCATCGTTCATACTTTCAAATAATTTTATTAAAGTGCATAAACCACATTTGGCCTTATTATCGCTTATAACAAATATGGCAAATTTCAAAACGCGCCAATATGTAAATTCACGTATATCTTAGTATATTTTTGAATAAAGAACTCTAATTGTTTGCAGGCATGCTTAGAACTGCATCTACGATGATGGTAAAAAGTTTATAGGTTATAATTTAAAATTTTTTCGAAAAATTTATAATAATTATTTAAAAATACAAATTTAAAAATTAAATCATATAAATGGGCGAATTTTATTTGGAATGAACGTAAATTCCGAAGTGTAAAAGAAAGAACCAAATGAGTTTAGTAAAAAAAGAGATAGTAATAAATATACACTAAATTCAATTAATATGGAGAAGCTGAAATTTCGAGAGCTAATTTAAAAATATATACTCGTGCGATTTTTACAAAACTTGGCACTTTGGCAATTTGAGTCGTAGAATCGAAATATGAAAAACAATTGGTATGTTTTTTCAGAAAAAGTCCGATTTTGTGTCAAAATACCTATGATAGAATAATGCTACATGTAAATCTAATATATATCCTAAGTCGTGCTTTCGAGACATGGTAAACGCAAGTTAAAGTTCGACAATCAGTCCAGTAGAACGGGAAATATAGAAATGTCGCTTTGTGTGTGTGTCTGTGTGTGCAATGTGTATCTCATTTTCAGTAGCAGCAATTCACTTTCAGGAAACCAAGAAAATAAAAAGCGGCTTGAAATTAAACTTATTAAATTTAACTTTAGTTTGCGTTCCTAAAAGACATATTCAGGTTCCCACAATACATCAACTTTAACTGATCAACGTACAGCACCAAGGCATTTTTGTTAATAGAAGTAATTTTATTTTTAAATTTAAAAGAATGTTTACTTTTGACTTTATATAATAACAAGCGCAAACATTTGTGCTTATTACTAGTGATTCTTCTTTGATTATCAGGTTGCTCTCGTGAGGAGATTAGTGGCATTTTTATCAAAAATTCTAATTATACGATGCTCATATAAAGGAAAATTAATTTAAAAATATGTTGATTTTATGTGTTAAACGAATCAGTTATCTTAAAAATCTAATTCTGTAAGTCTTTTAAGTGTTTTAGCAATTCTGAAATGTGTTGAAAGATATCGCATTCGCCCAAAACGAAAGGACGAACGAAAATGGTTTCAAAATTATGAAACATTTTTTCAGACTACATGGCTCTAATTCTAAAACGAAGAATGTTTCATTTAAGACATATTTCTGAATTCTATTTTTAAGAAATAGATTTTTTTTTATGTAAGTGCCGAGCTTTTGGTTTTTGTGTTGCTGAAAGTGAAACGCGGAAGCACTTCAGCGCTTCCATTCATTAAACCTTGACGTCCGGGATAAAGAGTTCTTGGAGTAGGACGAATATACCTATTAGTATGTAAGAGCGGTCTTAAGGGTCAACAACCTTTTCCGTGCAAGTCATGCACTTCAAATTATCCCATTCGCACACGAAATAAGTTTCTACACTCTCTGTAAGTCTGTATCTAGGTTTAATTTCATTTACTTTGACGGAAGGAAGAATGGGAAGTTAGATTGCGTGTTTTCAGAGTATTCCCATTTTCGGATACCGATGCATTGTAGACTGCTCTTTTCGTTTTTACTTTATCACAGACTTTTTAACATTACAAGGGATTTTTTATAAGCAACATTACGTTTTTTTTTCTATTTTAAAGTCTGACTGACATAAAATATGATTATTCGTAAAATATTTCAGAAGTAATAGATGTTTAAATTAACACATACAGTTTAGGAAAAAATTAAATCGACGCTTAGTTTCAGCATTTTTATGTTTTGAAGCACATGAATAGCAATAATTCTTGCTAATAATCAATAGTAATTCAAAACGCAGATATGCTCAACATCTGTCTCATTTCAGTATTGCAAACTGAAATACAAAACCAAGCTGCTGCATTCTGCATTAAAACCTACTTGAGACGACGATATGCTAGTTAAATTTTGAAATCATTTATTGAATTTGTAGAGACATTAGGTTATTTCGAAGCAGGAGACATGAAAAATGAGCAATGCCCTCGCCGGGACTCGAACCACAGATCTCTCGAATACGCGTCGAGCGTGCTGACCATTACATCACGAAGGCATGCCAAGAAGGCGGAAGATTTACCTTATATACTCTCCCCTTTTAAAGGGCGACTTGGGATTAGGGGACCCAACCGCCGAATATCATGGTGGTTTAAAGGGCGACTGGACATGAGAGGACCCAATCGCCAAATTTTAGTTATGGAGAATCATCATCCACCACTTTTTTTTAGTTCGGGCGCCACTGTAGAGACATTAGGTTATTTTGGAAGCAGGAGAGATATGAAAAATGTGCAGTGCCCTCGATGGGACTCGAACCACGGACCTCTCGAATACGCGTCGAGCGTGCTGACCACTACACCAAGGCATACCAAGAAGGCGAAAGAAATGCTTTATAAATCAAAGTTAATTATCTTACATTTTAATGCTTTAATGCGGTCTTAACATTTAATGCATTAGTTTGTTCTTGAAATGAAATTACTTGTGCTTTAACTGCTTTACGCACTTTACATATATATCCGGTGATATTCTCAAACTCCATAAAAAAGAGGAAAGGTAAAATAAATTATTCTTCTGATTCAACGAATAAAATTTTATGCCAACAATTCTTCAATAACTCATGAGTTTCTAACTAGGAAAATATTAATTGAAAGCTCCAGTGTAATGGATGCTACTCCGAAGCGAACGATATTTGAAATAACAATTACTGTAATTGGAAGATATTTTGTTGTTAACGTAGGAAGGAAAACATATGAAGCTCATCGTATTCTACCAGACGAGCACGTACTTGGCAACAAATACCCTTTTCCATCGATCTGGAGATGTGTTTTCTTGAAAAAAAATAGTGAGATGAATAAGAGCGTAAATGCATTCTTAGCTGTGCAGCATTCTCTTCTTATGGGAGAGATTACTTTTATTACTTTTTAGCACCATAGTTTGAGTTTCTCTTCAAACGTTAGAAAAAAGCCGAGTATCATATTATTAAAAAATACATGCACTACCTTTTTGGAAAGGAATTTTCATTTTATAAACTACTACTGCTGCTTCATAATTTTCGAAACATAGTTAACGGTCGAAAATAATTGAGGCGATCTGTTTCAGGTGTATTTCTACAATATAATAATAAAACGGTTAATCTACTGTCAGTTTTTTAGTAAATTCCAACACTTCAGTATTTTGAGATATACAGATTTAATTCTTAACCATTGTAAGGAAGATTATATGAATGATTCGCTTTTCCTGATCGCAATCGATACAAGATAAAGATATCCACACCATTAAATAGTAAAATAAAATGCTGAAGGTTGCATTTACTATTCTTTTAATGCCCTTTATCATATTTTTTTAAAGTTTGTATTATATACTCCTCTGTCAAGCAGTACAGATAAAAGAAACTAGTTTATTTGTAATTGTTAATGCTATCAAACTAGGAATTACAAATATGAACCGTTATCACATTAAATACATGCCCTACAATGGCAGTTTGTAGTATTTAGAGATTTTTCCATCATCTCGATAGCTGTAATTTCTTCAGAGCTAAGCGCTTATTTTGTCTCCCGAAGTTTAGAATTATTGTTATATGCTGATATTACTATTATAGATTACATAATTTTTAAACTGAAAGGATTTAACTAAAGTAATGTAGTTAAATTGAATGCACATTACCCATTAACATAAATTCTGGTTAATCTGCATCCTCATGTAATAAATAAGGAAATATTTTCTTCTGCTATAATTCACCTATTATAGGAACTTTATAAAAAAAATCGGAAAATAATTTTTGCAATCTTTCATTAATAATAATATTTACACAAAATAACACAACTTTGCGTGGACAATCAGATCAAAGTTTAGAGAGCTATTGACTAACAAATTCTTAAAATACTATTTTAAGCTGTTTCATTTAAAACATTATTTTCATCAAAAATCCTTTCCAGCTAGGCCAAAGGACTTCTCTCATTATTTTTTACTGTGCAGTTTCTTCTTAATTTCTTCATCAGGTTTTCTGCAGATTCTGATTGCCTAAGCAAACACTTGGATCTTCTGCAATAAAAGGTTTCATCATCTGAATCCATTTTATTTTCCGAGAGCATAGTCAGTTTTTTCTATTGTATCTGGGGCTTTTTTTTTTAAGATTAGAATTGCCGGAACTCTGTAAAAGGCCATCGGAAATCATAAATAGAAATAAATAGTAAAATTTTAATAAATAAGAATAAATAAAAGGGAAAAGTATAGTAGTAATAAGTAAAAAAAGCACATTTAAAATTAAATGAAATAAAAAAGACAAAAACTTAACAAACTAAGCTAAATTTATGATAATACTTAACTAATCAATTAAAGTCGCAAAAATACGAGTAAAAGGAAATAATAAAACTGTATATTATATATATTAAGTATAATTAAATCAATAGTAAACGGACATGGTACCGAGGATTAAAAAAATAAATATTTTAAACAGTATTCTTTGATATAAGATAAAACTGAATCTTAACTGAAACTCTAAACAAAGGCTTTAGATCAGGGATGGGCAAACTACGGCCCGCGGGCCAAATCCGGCCCGTTGGAAGACTGTATCCGGCCCGTGGATAGAATCTTAATTTGCCGGTCCGAGGCAAATTAAAAGAAATATATATATAAATATTATATCTCCATCTCCTTTGCTACTTTGCTTAAATATTACTTTTTTTCTTCCTTTTGTTCAAAGGATTGATGACCTTTTTACTGTCTCTATTTTTATTTTGCAAACCATAAATCGACGGAAATAGCAAGCACAAACAGCTTTCAATCGGTAAAGTGTTAAAAACAGAAGTACTTTGTTAGTTATAGCTGTAGATTGGCGCTAAGAATCGTTATCTGTTTTTCGGGGAGAAGACGTATGCTAATCCAATATAAGTGAATCAGACCTCATATTTGGCAGACTGCGCATTTTAAGTTCCAGCCAGCGGTCTTTTCTTTTGTCGCGAGTTCTAGTATTATTGATTGCGTATGGAAAGATTGCGGACATATAGCATCATTGTGAATAGTGGTGAAATTGTTAAAAGTATAGCGTAGCTAGTGCTTGTTTGGGTTATTCGTAAAATATTTCAACTCCAAAATGTCTACTAAAAAACGTAAAGTTGATTCAGAATGCCATGCTTTTAATGATGAATGGACCTAGAAATATTTTTACAGTTGTAAAAGATAAACCAGTGTGTCTCATCTGCAATGAAGCTGTAGCAGTCTTCAAAGAATATAACATCATTATTGAAAGTAAGTTTCCCGAATTTAATATCTTACGCCTAGAAAATCAGCGCTATGTTTACTTCATCTTATATATGTGAACGAATGTTTTCAACAATGAACCTTAGAAAGAATTATTTCAGAAGTAGAGTAGCAGATGAGCAGTTAGCCTCGTTCCTTAGAATCAGTACATCTCACTTCGAACCTCAACATAAGAAACTTTTAAAAATGAAATCGCAATTTCATTCTTCTCATTAACATATTTAAATTGTAATACTTGTATATGTTTTCAAAATTTTAGAAAAATTTACCTTGGCCCGCCGAACTTTATTTTTTTCGATTTTTGGCCCGCGAACGAAAACGTTTGCCCATCCCTACTTTAGATGAATCAGTAGCCAAAGCCCTTTTGAAGAGTACAACCTATAATTCTTCTTTCTGATGTGATAGCATTTCAACATGGGGCATTTTCTTCCTCGTCTGCTCCAGATTCCCATTTCTCGCATATTTTGCATTTTCAGGGAAAGTGAGGCATGCATTCACTATCTAGTATCAATATACAGTTTCACTGTAAAATAAAATACTGGTATGTTGAGAAATAGCCAGAATTTTCTGTTAATACTACGATTCAATTGTATTAAAATACCAGAGCTCTTCTTATTTGAGATTCCGGTGTATTCTGGATAAAATTGCGATTTCACTTAAAAATTGAGAAGTACCAGAGCTTGGTTCTAGTGAGTTACGGCTAAATTTAAAATCTGATTGCTTCTCTCAAACATATGAAAGAAAGTTAGGCAAATCGCCACTAGCATGAGTTTGATGTTTGCTTTTATTTATGACAGTAAAACGTAAGACGTTTTCAGACTTTAAATCATTATCTTTTTTAAACATAGAAATAAATCAGTCTAAATGACATGTTCTATTGTCAGAAACTTAAAGCAAAATTGATTAAAAAAGTAGAAACAATGGCTTCTGCTGTTGTACCCCTGCTAAAAATCGCCAATAGAAACCTGTAAAACTTTTTATGGTACTCATGGAATTCTATGGGTTTCTACTGACTTTTACTAGTTGCTACTGTCTTTATTCGATTTTCTTACCGGTATCATAATGTCCCATAGAAACTAGTAAAACTTTCTACTGGCTCTCATAGAGTTCTGTTGGTTTCTACTGACTTTTGCTGGTTTTTATTGACCTCTATGTTTTTTTTCTGGTATCAACTGACACCTATGCAACCAACATCAATGTCAGAACTTTCTACTGGTTTGTATTAGTTTATATTTATTTTTACTGGTTTTCTTACTGGTATCAATAGATATTAACACAAATACAGTTGAAATGGGTGTCAAATAAATCATCTGCTGGTCTATATGTGTTTAAACGAATTTGCTAACTGAATCCAATAGACCTCTTGTAAACAATGAAATTATTATTAGCATCAGTTAACCAAAATTCTTCGGTATTCTTTTTGTCTATTGATTGTTTTATTGTATTTATTTATTTACTTATTTTTATTTTTATTTGCTATTGTTGAGATTAAAGTTACTTCAGTTTTGTAACCAATTCGAACATTTAAAATTAAAGAACATACAGTGAATCCTCTCATCTTCACCACTTCCCTAGGACGATCAATATTTCAAAGAATATAAATAAACATGAGCACTAAATACGATATCTTTTAGAACATTCGAGTAACCTGGAAATATAACTGGTCGTCTAAGAGAGGGATCGTTATATATGCTAATTTATTTGTTTTTTAAAAACTTTTGTCGGTACAATAACAGTAATCGGTCCTTACGTATACAATTATATGTACACCCAATACACAATGAGATCTTCCTATGGCGACCAGCATACATAAAAGTTTTTTGCGGGTGGTCGCCGTAGAGAGGTGATGTTCAGTACCAGTTCAGTACTTATATTCTCAGAAATTCTTCGATTTCAGGGGTGATCGTCTGAGGGAACTTGCCTCCACGAAATGAGTCTCTCTAAGGCGACCAGCCGCACTTCCAGAATTTTCTTTGCGGATGGTCGCCTTAGGAAGGGGATGTTCAATACCAACATATACTTATGTTCTCAGAAATACTGGTCTCTTTTAGAGACGGTCATCTTAGAGAGGTGATTTTGCCACAAGTTGGTTCTTTGAATACACATATACACACACTCGCATCCATACTTAGATACGCATATATCAACATTTCTGAAAATACGAATAAACATTGGTATTGAACAGTATTTCTTTAACGCGACCACTTTCATTCACAGTTTCCCTCCCCTCCTTTCAGAAATAGAAGTCTCCAAACAAGGAACATGGCGCTTTACCTGTTAACGTTGTTATGAGATGCTTGTGTTATGGTCTTGGTGGATGGTAGGCTGCACTAATGTAATAGTATTTTTATTATGTTTTACTGTTTCAGATGTTTATAATGAAAAACAAAATACCAGCACTTCTTGTGAATATGAAATAATATGAAAGGAAATGCCAACAGAACCATGGACGTGTAATAGAGTTTAATGCTTGAGTGTGCTGATAGCTGAATAGTTCTGAAATGGAATTTCTCCAGTAAGAAAAAACTAGTGCGTCAACTTGATTTTCCATTTATACTTTTATCCTATGAAGCAATATGTTTGAAGACTGAAAGGTGATAATTTCAGCTTTGATAATTTGGATGAATGTGTTTACAGCAGATGCATTGTAGAGTCATTAGGTTATTTCGAAGCAGGAGACAAAATGAGCAATGCCTTCACCGGGATTCGAACCTTGAACCTTTCGATACGCGCCAAGTGTGCTGACCGTAACACCACAAAGGCATGCTAAGAAGGCGAGAGAAATACCTTATATACTCCTCCTTTTTAAAGGGCGACTAGAGATCGGGGGACCCAATCGCCAAATCCTTGTGGTGAAGCATCATCATCTACCACCTTTTTTAGTTCGGGCGCCACTGTAGAGACATCAGGATTTTTTTTTAAACAGGAAGATGTGAAAAATGGGCAATGCCCTCGCCGGGACTGAAACCTCGGACCTCTCGATACGACCCGAGTGTCCTTGTAGAGACATTAGGATTTATTTGGAAGCAGGAGTCATGAAAAATGATCAATGCCCTCGCCGGGACTCGAACCACGGACCTCTTGAATACGCGCCGAGTGTGTTGACCATTACACCACGAATGCATGCTAAGAAGGTGGGAGAAATACTTTATAGCATAAACATATTTTTTGTATTCTATTGAAGTTGTATTTTTCAAAACTTGTTTTTTTTTATTATAGTTTAGAAACACTTTTGAATGCTTTTTTGTGTGGATAGTTTATCTTTCGAATATTGTGTACTAATAAATTTGAGCATACTCTACTTAAAATTTGAAAAGCTCTTACATTAGTCAATTTTGAATTTTTCGAGAAGATCTAATGTGATGTGGTTGGGCAGAAGGAATATTCTTTTATATCTTAAAAAATGTGCTAATTATATTTCGATGGAAAAAAGGTAAGTTTCTTTTAAATGAAGTAACACAATGAAATATTTAATGCATTAGTTTATAACGTTCTACTGTCCTGCTGTTGTGTAGAACCTTGAGAGATAGTGATTGCACTGAGGAAGGGTTAAAACAGCCCTTTATTAAAGTCTAACTTATTTACAATACGTCAACTTGACGCTAACATACTACGCCTCAACGTGGGCGGTAACTGAAACAGTAGAATCAAACATAAAATAAGAGATATTCACAAATAGTAGAATTAAACTACAGGGCTCATATAATCCTGTAGCCTACAGCGCGCAAATGATTCTAGTGGCAGCAAGATAATAGCGCTTAAGCCACGTCAAAACCAGCAGTACTGCTAAACAGAAGTTTGTGTATAAGCACGCACGGCAATTTCCTAGACTCTCCCTTTCTCTACTGGAACTTATTCTTCCACTAGTAGAATTTACATTTCTTGCGCGCGCTACTAAATTTAAATATTCTGGCACTGGCAATTAGGGGAATGAAGGCTTATAAGAAAGTAACTTAAAATTAAAATTAACTGGTTATTTAAAATAAATATAAATCCCTACAAGTTATTGAATGAATTAGGTAAGGCCTGGAAGCTAAGTAATCGTTTTTGCATTGCTAAAGTATTGTGTGAAAATTTAGATGACTATATGGTAGCTTACGTTATTTACATTATTCTTTTCTTTTGGGTCCATTTTCTGTACAAGTATGATATTAGAATTACATTGTTACATTAAATATTTTGTGCCACTTTTTTAGAATATATATAATCAAACATTTTAATGCATATTTTAATTTTCGTGGTTATTAGTCGGATGAAGAAAATTTCAAATGGTTTTTCTCATAAATTTCTTTAGAAATAGGGTGAATAATTAATAGAGTTTATGTAATATTAAATGTGTTAATCATGGGAGTATAAGATAGAAATATGAATTACTTATTTGAAAAAAAATACCTGAATTATACTGGTTACTTCCTTAGATGACCACTTCTGACAGTGACACATTTGCCAGGATCATAATTAAATAACAGTAATTAAAATCACTGATAGCTCTGTAAGGCTAACAGAAATTGGCATTATCTGGAATTGTGAAGTTAATTGTTTTCGGAGAATTTCACTGAATAATCATTTGATTTAAGTGTAGTAATTTTTACGTGGGTATGAATTTTGCAAAAGTAATTGAAAGGTTTTACAATATAATTAAAGCCACAGCTTTTCAAGTCATCAGTCTTGTAAGAGCACTGTTTTAGTTTTTACTTTAAAATATAGGTAGAGTAATATTTAAGTATTATTTTCGTACATTAGTTATACTGTGGGAATAGCAGCTACAATTTTTTGCACTAAATTTATGTGTTTGTATAGTTATTATTAAAGAAGATAAAACTGTTTGTTAGCAAATTGTAATTATATTTATTTTAACATAAGGCTGTTTAGAAGGTTTATTTATACTGCTAATTACTACACTATGTAAATTTCATAATACAGAAAACGCTCAACAATTTTTTATTGGTATTCTTATATTTTTATATACAGATTTAGTTCATTAAATAAGTTATTTAATAAATAGACACTTATTACACATGTACATGTGACTATGTTCATAATTATACATGTACATGAATATGACTATATTCATACTTATTCACAGAGATGGAATTTTTGTAGTACACATGTTAATAAATAAGATTTTTTACATACATTTTGTATAAATATATATTATGTTATAGATTTTATTTATATAAAGTCGCTATAAGATTATATAACACAAAAAGTGAGATGCAGTGATAGTGTATATTGCGCGCTATGAGATATTTCCTTAATTCCCTAACTGTGGATTGAGAATCGGTATTAGTTGAGTAATGTAAATTTTTGAATGATTTTTTTTAATAATATAATTTTTTATTATATTTTGTGTATTATATTTTTATATTGATGTTTTATTTCTATCCTGAGAGATACAAGTAACGTTTAAAGTATTGTAAAGAGATGGTCGACACAGTATTTGTATATTATTATTTCTTCACTACGTTATATTCTAGGATTCTTCCTTTTTTCAATGAAAAATATCTGTGTGTATGAATGGTATAATAAGTTGCAATGTGTTGTTATCAGTGGTAAGCAAGCCTTAAGAAGATATCAACTGTGTTAAATTTGAACTCTTTGTTGAATTTCTAATTTGCAAGCCCCTTGTTTATTTTACTTACTTGTTTATTTATTATTTGGACTTGTGTTTCTCTCCTTGAAAGTTAGGGTTTCATCTAGCTTCATTTAAATTTGGTTTAGTGCATCGTAGATAACTTAAAATTTAAGTAGATGCTATAAGATATTTTCTCCCTCCCTTCTGCATGCCTTCGTGGTGATGAATATACAATCCCATTGTTTAATTTCCCAATAAAAGAACTGAAATACAGTGAATCTATCCAATAATATATCCAATAAAATATAAATAAATCTATCCAATAATTCATAATAAGAAAACTTTCCATATGCCATTTCCAAGGGAAAAAATTCAATTTAAAACCATGAATGAAAAACCGTTTTGGTCAGAATTTTAATTAGTATTTTAAATTAGTGTTTTCTGAACCTCCTTTGCTTTAAAAACATAAAAATCTGCTAAGAAAAATCATTATTCACAAAAATATTAAAATCAAAAGTAAACGTTTTAAGCACTGAAAAATTAGCAATTGTCATTGATCGAAGATTAATTGACTTATCAAGGGGATAAAACAATCTACTATCAATTAACAATAGCTAAATTAAGAGAGAGTGTTTCATCTTACTTACAAGTAAGCATCAAATTATTTGCGATATCCAAAATGTAAGTCACAATTAATACTCAGTCAATAAAAGATATTAATCCATTTAAGCCAAAAGAACCCTGCTAAACAAAATAAAAGATACATTGCTATGTATATGTGATGAAAACAGAAAAAGACGTAGTAATGTTAATGACATAGAACACAGATTCATACTGAAGAGGAAACTTGGCAGCTGAGTAAGCTTAAATATTTATTTTTATTTCAGTTGGCATTTGTGGCCACATTTCACTTGGCACTCTAATCATGCCTATTTACAGAACATTTACATTTTTGAAAATATTGCCATAGGAAGAAAGCCGGGAGGCAGTATCCTAAAGTCAGCAGAAGTTAGAAGACAAAGCGCGCAATTATCCACTATGGAAGCCCACCAAGAGAAGGTTTTGATTTAGGTTGCTTATTAAGAAAAAAGTTTCGGTTATCAAAACTTTTAGTTAATATGTAAGATAAAAAATATGTAAATCTCAAAATTATAATTTAAAATAGTAATAGTACTTAATTCTCTCTTTCTATTCTAAAAAAAGTAATAACGTTTTTGGACTGCGCCATTTCTAGATCAATCTATCGCACAAGTAACGCTGATGACGCAGCTAATTCAGAACATGAACTCAAAATTTTGAGAACAGAAACTTCTCTCTTAGTAAGCAGCCCAAATGAAAACCTTTTGTTGGTGAGCCTCCATATTGGATAACTGCACACTTTTGCTGCTACCTCTGTTGCCGTTAGGACGGTGCCGCCCTGCTTTCTACCTATTGCAGTATTTTCAAAAATTTTAATATTGGGGAAATAAGCATGATTAGAAGAAGTGCCAAGTGAAATGTGGCCACAAATATCAACTGAAATAAAAATAAATATGTAATCTAAATCGATTGTCAAGTTTCTTCTTCAATATGGATCTACTTTCTAAGCGATCAACATTACTACGTCTTTTTCTGTTTTCATAACATGTATATATATATATATACACACTGGTTATCATAAATTAAGAAAAAATCACAAAAATAACGATACCTCCCCCAAAAACAAGCCAAGCCACGTAAAATTTGAATATGTTGCCAAGTAAGAGTAGCGGAGTAAAACTGCAATATGCAAATTAGTGGCGCTGCACTCGGAATACGTCATCTTCGAAGAGCATAAAAGTCCATGTTTGAGAGTAAGCCCACACATATTTCACTGTGATAGTGACATCAGAAATCTGAGATAGCCAATTAGTAACAATGATCTCCAGGCATTATTTGCCTGCAGAACTACGATGGAGAGCCATTGGGAGACTAGAGGCAGGACAAAGTCAAACAGAAGTGGCCAGATGGCTAAAGGTGAGTCTTTCTGTGGTTCATACACTTTGAGGCAATTTCAAACCACAGATTCGGCATTTAGGTGGTTCAGCCAAAAACGGCCTAGTGTTACGACGAGCGCCGATGACCGATATTTGACATTATGTGCACGCAGGAATTGAACCGCTACTCCGACTCTTCTTAGATCCTCCCTTGCTGCAGCAACCGGAAGGTTGGTGTCAACGTCAACTGTTCGTAGAAGGCTTCACGAAGGTGGTCTGTATGCGAGGCGACCAGCCATTTGCGTGCCGTTCACGTCACGCCATAAGAGGGACCATTTGCAGTCGGCATGACAACATGTCCACTGGACGCCTGATCAATGGAGGGCTGTTCTCTTTACGGATGAGTCCAGGTTTAGTCTTGAAAGCGATAGTAGGCGTTGTTTGATATGGAGAGAACCTGGAACCCGTTATCATCCGTCAAACATCCGTGAAAGAGTTGCATACGGAAGAGGCAGTGTCTGTAATTGGGGTGGCATCTTTTTGGATGGACGCACAGACCTCCATGTCTTTCCAAGGGAACCGTGATCGCTCAGGTTTATAGAAATGACATGCTTGATGCTTATGTGCGCCCATATGCCGGGACATTAGGTGATGCTTTCCTGTTACAGGACGACAACGCAAGACCACATAGGGCTCGCATCGTAGTTGATTATCTTCAACAGGAAACAATTATGCGCATGGAGTGGACAGCTCGATCCTCGGACTTGAATCCTATCGAGCACGTTTGGGATGCTGCTTTAGGAAGACGTCTAGCTGCTCTCAATCCGCCCCTCAGACCCTTGCCGGGCTTGTAACTGCTTTACAAGAGCAATGGCTCTCGCTTCCTATGGAACTGATAGTATAACTGAAAGCATCACACATCACTGTATGTGCTGTATTGCTTCTAGAGGTGATCATATTCCATATTGAAGTTACTTTTCCTATAGGAAACTGACATCTTCGATTTGTTCATTTTATACATGTGTTGATTTCTATACTGCCATAATTGCCTGGTAATTTCTTTTTGTGTTATTTGATACCTTGCTATGTGTTGTATATTGTGGGTAAATTTCATAAAATTCTACATGTAACTTTTTCAATAATCGTGATTTTTGTGATTTTTCCTTAATTTATGGTAACCAGTATATATATATATATGTGTGTGTGTGTGTGTAATAAAAGGATTTGGAGTAAGCTGCAACAGAGTGACGATGCTTCTCTGCGTTATATCCTGGGAAGACCTGAAGACAGACGTGGGCGAATTGAATATAACTTTTATTAAGGATGGAGCCAATTATCAAAGCATATTCTTCATCACACGTGATCATGGGTACAAAACTCACCCCACAATTTTGTATAGAATATCAAATTTTAGATAATAGCATAGTTAGCAGCACGACAAAATAAACTGAGCGACTTAACAGTACTTTCTGTGTCTTCACTGCAAGACATCTGATGCTAAATGATGGGCAATTATCCAGTGTTACCAAGAGAAGGTTTTGGTTTAGATTAGAAAGGTTTCAATTTTCAAAATTTGAGTTCAGGTTCCGTGTTAGCTACGTCGTCAGCATTACGCAAGCCGTGCAAGATGGATTGATCTAGAAACGACGTCCAAAGTCGCGGTCCAAAAATCTATTAGTACGAGTTTTAGAATAGAGAAGAGAAATTAAGTGGTCCGCTAGTTTAAATTATAATTTTGATTTACATTATTTTTTATCTTACATATATGTATATAATCAATAAGCAAAAGGAATAAAATTCTAAAAGCAATAGCATAAAAGTAAATTTGATACTTTATTTCCGGAGTTTAAAAAAACTTGAACAAAAAACAATTACTAAAAAGTAAAAGTATTTGCAAAAAAACTAAAAATCTAACTGTTGGTATTGAAGACAGTCAACATTTAAAAAATAAAAACACATAAAAAATTAAATGCAGTTTTAAGCACAAGCTAAATTAAATATTAAAATCACCAGAATAAATTACAAAGAATGGCAGTTAATGGCAATTTAGCCTAACTCGAGGTTCATCACGGATTTATCAAGGGAAAGGCATGACAAATTCGAGTACAGCTAAACTCCATTACGCGTTTAGTCATACGACAATAATTGAGACAGAAGTGTTGGTCTCAATTTTTCTCGTTTCTTTTCCCGAAGCGCCTACCATAAATTTAAAATTAAAACACTACTGAAAAAGGAAAAAACACTCTACAAAAAGCTTGGTAAGGGGAATGTACAAATAAACATAAATAGCCAATTAGACATTAGTCAAAAAATACATAACTTTAAGGGAGATCCCAATGAGCTAGAAGAATTAAACTTAGTAACAGAAAAAGAAATTAAAAATAAAACACAAGTGTCTTGCTAAGACCAATTGCATTAAAAAGGGAAAGAAAATGAACAAACCTGGATCCTTAGCAGTAGCTGCAACAAAATTAAAAGCGTAAAAAAGCTGAAAGAGGTTGCCAGCATTAGAATTCTAAAAAAGCAAGCAACCAGAAAGGAAATTGAAAATCTCCTGACCAAATAGGTCTCTCACGTTCTTGTACTACTTTCTAAAAATTATATAATCAATGATATATATATGATAATCAATAAAGATAATAATCAAAGTCATGATTCGCAATCATCAAATGATATGTATATATATATTATCATTCGGTGGTCGCAAATTGTGACTTTGATTATTGTCTTTCTGTTAATTTTATAAGGGGGAATTTAAGATTTTGTGAAAGAATTTGTACGAATGTTTCGTAATACATTAGTACAGACATGTATAGAGAAGGACAGAGGCCTGTAAGCTTCTAGGTATTTAAAATTTTATTTAAGTTTATTCGCGTCGAATTTTATTTAAATATTATTCTACATGCTTCCCCCCATGTAGTTCCGTATATTTCATCAGTGCTGATTGTCTACTTCTGCTGGTTTATGTTTATAATTACTAATTTTTATGGAAATTTGATCTACAGTTCCACTTTTGTGTATTGTTTTTTATAGGCATTCTGTGTATGGATACCCTTATAATACTATTGGTTTTGTTTATGGACTTTATTGTCTGCTGTATTTTACGGGGATTTGGCTTACGGTTGCCCGTGCAAGATCTGTTGGTTTTTCTATGGGTACCCCTAGGCCAAATCCCCGTGCAATGTTTTTACGGATCTAAGGGACACTTTTAGCAGGGACGCTAACGACCTACGTATTCCATTGTATTATACGCAAATTTGTTTTCGGTATGTTATGGTAAGCTTTTTACGATGAAATTCTATCGATCTGAAGCTTTACGACCGTGATTTTTTTCAAGCTGTAACACAATCTGTATCACAATCAATCAAAAACCACTGTTGTAGAAACATTTAATAAAATAAAAACAGAAATTCAACTTATTAAAATTTACTAATAACTTTAATAGAAGAGGGCTTGTATTTCTTAGAATTTTCATGCGAATCGCGTTATAATAGTTCGTAATCGTTTTTTCAAAAGTCGAATTGGACGTCAATTTATCGATATTTAAAAGGCGATTATTGGTAAAGAAATACGTCGGAGAAATCTAGGCGAATGAACATTGATAAAGAAAAACATCAGAAAAATGTAGGTAAAAGAATATTGGCGAAGAAACATGTCTGAAAAATGTAGGAATGTTAAATATGACTTGAGGTATAGAAAACTCGTAAGAGGTTGAATAACTGTGATTTGACATCAGAGAACAAGCAAACATTCCCATGCTAACTCACTTCAGTTAGAAACAAAATACAGAATACAGAAAGAAAATGCTTACTTTTAATGATCTTAATAGTTTCTCCAGTGGAGAATTATTAATCTGTAAAAATTTTAATTTGGATCGGTTTTTTTCCTCCTTGTTTTTCTAACTTTTACGTTAGAAGTACATCAATCTTCCATAAGTCATGCAAAGAAAAAAAAGAGTAAAATGCTGTCAGAGACATCAAAATAAAGTTATATACAAAGTATAAAATATGTGTCAAACGGAAAGATCGGATAAATGCCGCATGAAAATATGGGTCTAAAGTGCAATGCTTAAAATAGCATAATAATTTTTTTCACTCCGATAACTGACTGGATTTTACGCTGAATACCTAGCGTAAATGAATCAGGAACAAAGGATAGTAACCTTTATTGGGGATTAATTATTCAGTGCAGTTTCGCTGCTTGGCAGCAAAGTAATGGTTTCCACTATCAAAAGAGCAATGACTTGTGGCAAAAACTAGGTGTTCACTGATTAACCATATCGCAAAAAGCATCTTTTAAATCATCAAGCGACACAGCGCAGTTAATTTTTTGTGTGTGTGTGCGTGTGTGTGTGTTTTCGAAACGATCGGTCTTGTTTTACAATTGTGCTTTTTTTCACCCGGAAGTTATCTATTCTCATAATCCTTTGCAATTTTTAAACGTGCTGGAAAATGTTATGTACACATTTATCATTTAGAAAGATGAAACATTTCCTATTAATTAACTTTTTTTACGGTAACGTATTATTAAAGTATTAAGTGTGAAAGTGCTAGAAGCATCAATAATGTTATGAATGAAAAGCAAATTCACTGGTGCTTTTATGTAAACCTATAGATGTATGTTGGCTGTAAGAAACTGAAATGCAATCGCCATGTCTTTTGCAGTCAAATAAATAACCACAGCATCAAAGTTCCCAACATAATTATAAAAAGAATTTTACATTGATAAAATTTGGTCACAAAGCTCCTTATTTGACCTTTATTTTCGTAACGGTTGGTCATAGATGTATACTTCCTGCTACAGGAAAATATTTTAAATGACTCAAAAGATTCATGTTTGGATATTTATAAATTTAAAGATTGAAGTTTTTATTTTTTAAATTTAAAGATTAAGTTCAGTTTTGTAAATATCGCGAAACCTAACCTTTTATACGTTTTTCCGGTTACGATAAGTATGTTTAGGAAGGTTTTGTACTCGTTATAAAAATTAAAATAAAAAAGATTTGACTTCCGTGCGACAAAATTAACTCAGATTTTTAATTACAAAATTTGCAATTTTCGACGTCATATTCAACTCGCATTGAAGGGTCGAGAAGTAAACAAATTAGAATAAAACGAGGTTGATTTTTTCCCCTTAAATGTCACTCAGTGATAGTGCTTTGTAATATAATAGTGCGTTTACTTTAGAGTTTTATTACATTTCGTATGCCGAAAGAAGTTTTACACAAATAGTTTATGAGTTTTCAAAGTCTAAAAATGCGTTATTAGTTTTCTTGAGAAGTTTTATTACTTTAGAATCATAATCTGGTAATGGTAAAAAAATCATTAAAATAAAAATATTTTTAATTTTTAATTATTGCAAATAGTATTATGAATTGGTTGTGTACAAACATTGAAGCTTGCCAGTGCTTTCTAGAGCACGAATTCTATAAGATTATGTGAATAAGATCTCCATTTTCAAAAAAATTCTATTGATTAGTATTTTTCACAGTAATTTGTATAGAAATGCTCATTAATCAATCTCTCAACATCAGAAACTTTTTTCTATACCATACCTTATTTTCAGTCACGGTACAAATGCAAACATTTCGCTCTTCAATTTGCGTACGGTCCCTGAACAGGATTTATTTTTTATTTTAATATCGAATATCTCGGCCAATTTCTAGTGTACGGGAGTGAAATAACCTTAATTTTTATAAAGAATAAAAAACTTTCCTAATTATAGGAAGGAAAACAAAGTATAAAAAAATTAGATTTCGTATTTCGTACAAAATTAATTTTTTAATTTCAAAATACGGAAATATGAAGCTTTGCATCACTTAAGACACTTTTGTAAGGGGAAGTACATATCTACGGCCAACGCTTTCAAAAATAAAGGTCGTGTTAAGGACTTTTGCGAACGCAGTGTATGTGAATGCATTGAGATTACTAGAGAGAAGTTAATAAAATGCATTACTAACAAAACATTTATTATTACCTCATTTTTAATTCTTCGAATCTCATATACTTTGCCAACAATATTATATGATTATCTTTTAATCGTATTTTTGACCTTAAATAGTATACTTATTTTTCACCTTAAATAGTCAAAGCACTTCGCTTTTGTACTTTGAATCTTTGGCAACAAAATATATATAGAAAAAGAAAAACGATTTACAAACTACCTTCAAAATGCTTTCTGCTATGTTGCATTACATAGATGAAGACGCTACTCAGCCTTCTATGAGATCCATCAGAATTCGCTAATATGACTCCACTCAGCCTAATGACAAAATACAGAAAGAAGAAACTTTTAGATGCAGATTTATGGGACAACTTACATAATGAAGCGTGTATACATCATGTTAGGTGTAAAATTCCTGTTTACATGTTTCTGATGCTTGCATTCTAGTATATGAACTTGCTTTGTCAAGCACTAGTGTAAATGGATTTTCTTTTCTCATGCTTATTTTCTTAAAATCTCATTTTCTGCTTTTCATTCTATCTCGGAAAATTTGCATTCATTCTTCTTGGGAAGAGATACGTTGCACCTTTTCCTATTAATTATCAACTTTTTAATTTTGTTTAGATCTTGGCATGGATATTCCACCGAGGTCTTAACTTCAATGGTTTCTTTAAACTTACTGGCATCGCCACCTTGATCTTTCACTGTTGGGGTTTTATTAGTATGATAAAGTGGTTGGGTTATTTGAATATCAAATAAAGTTAGGGCTGTCTGGTTAGGAGAAGGGATGCTTTCGTGGTGAATTTTCTAAGGTCATTTTGCTTCAATCCACATCATACATAGCTAAAACCACGAAAATCAAACATACAGTCAGTCCGTTCGTTTAGGGTCAAGCTCGGATCAAACTCCTAACAAGTTGTAAACCTCGGCCACTGGTGGGATACGATCAAGCTGGTATGTTGCAGAGTTTATTTTATGATAATCAGAACATCCCGCCATTTTACGCTTAAGAAATAACCGAAAATTGAAGATCTCGACCTAGATTTTGACTAGATTGCAAAATGCAAATCCACATAAAACTTGTTCTTATAAAATTTGGCTATGTCTGTGAGCAACAGTCAAATGTCATGGCCAAACTTCTATTCTTACTGCGATTAGATCGTAACAAAATAGTAAACACAAAGTTTTAATATAAGAAATGGAGACAGTTATGTACGGTTATTTAATAATTTTAAGAAGAGTTCATTTTTTGCAGTGTAAACTGATATATCATCTGGAAATCCAATATAGAATGTTTCAGCGTCAAAGGTAAATCTATCATCTTTAAATTAATTGATATTCTCTGCTTCTTAATTTCTTATCATTCGTAAGTGGCTGATAGTAGCTTATTAAATAAATATATGTAATAACTAATTAGAAACTTACAAACTAAAAATTAACTTGCAGCAATTTAGCTCTTCAAAATATTAAATTATTGTCGTCTTCTAACGACAAAATTCACCCTCCCAACAGCCAAGGACTTGCCGATTTGGCAGTCTCCTAGCGATAGCCTAACTCGTCACTCATTTCGCTCTTTTGTCGTCAAGAACACATTCACAGACAACACAACCAAGCTTTAGATAAAACTTGAATCCGCGACCATCGGCATTATAGCCAATCATCATTAACTACGAAGCTCCTAGTATCAAATCTCAAGGCAACGTGAAAGCATGTTTTAATGTCATTAAATTCGAGGTAATGTGATATCGCTTTATAAATTTCATTGGATTCGTGGATTTAAATGACTTATTTTTAATTGAATTATTGGTATTTTTTTCAGTTTCATCACAACTATGTATACACATATTATAATTGCACAAATGAATAGATAGTTTTTTCGCTTCAGTTTGAACTCTGAAAAAAGAAAAAAAGAGGACAATATTTCAATTAAAATCCGCATATCATAAATAAATTACCTTTTCTTACGGCATATTTCAAGCAGATGTCTGTTAAGGGTTTAATGTGTTGGCCATAGGATTTTTCTCTTACATCCACTATGTGTATCTTTTTTTTGAATTATTCATCAAGACAGAAATTCACCTCCAGCATCATTAAAAATACTTTATTCTACTGATGTTTAAAAAGTGCATGAGTAATTAATATCGTTTGTTGCAATGGTTACATTCTTTATCTCTCGTTTTTATTATTGTAAATGCTTTGAATGGTCATGA
This sequence comes from Stegodyphus mimosarum, assembly GCA_000611955.2. Lineage (NCBI taxonomy): Eukaryota > Metazoa > Arthropoda > Arachnida > Araneae > Eresidae > Stegodyphus > Stegodyphus mimosarum. The sequence goes on along the minus strand of KK115064.1, from coordinate 424,595 downwards.
CGTCATCTGGTGGTAAACTGTAGAAGCTGCTAACATTCGGGCATCCTGACTAAACAATTGCCGTCAATTACCTCCCTTTTTTTTCTTGTAGTAGTACTTCTTCATCTTATTTGACATCCACTCTTTTATTTCTTTCAGCATTAATGAGGTAAAAATTTTAAGCAGTCTTTCTTTACTCTCACCTTAAGTAATTTGACTTTTCCTTGGCAGTTGATGTTCTATTTCTCGGTGCTTGGTTTCCGGATAAGATGACATTTGCAGGGACTTACTTGACACAACGTGTGGGCTGAATATACAAATTCTTCTGGCTGCTAATTCTTCTTTCTCTTGCAAATTCCTCAGATTTCCTTTTTGGCAATTTTCTTTCATCCCTAGAGTTTAACGTGCTTCATCAGTAGACATTTCTTCGTATTCTCCTTTCATATTTGGACCGTTTCTACGAACCTCATATAAACAGTAGCATCATCCTCTTCTTACATTTCCTTTAGGCATGTTGTAAGACCTGTCTCTGCTATTCCACATAAAACTAGATTAAATCCTACAATGAACCTATTGAATGCTCACACAGGCGGGAATAAATTACCAGCCCAGAAGAAGGGTGAAAAGTAATCCTTTGTTAATTCATAGTATCAACTCTCAAGTATTAAGTTTACCAATACTTGAGTTCAAACATTGTTAATTATTAAGTTTAACAGAAAGGCACGATCTTCGTGCGTTACAAAAACACCGTCAACTTGCAGTTAAAACTAAAATGTAGAATATAATTCAAGTCGAATCTAAAATAGAATAGTGTTGGATTAGCATGTTAATTTACACCTGAACAGGTTGACTCGCAAAAACCTAACAGGCTAGCGAAAACGCTCTCTGAATAAACTCAGAGATTCACCCGTTTAAATATTCACTTCACTTAACTTTAAATTTACATTCTAGCGAGAAAATACTAAGGGAAGTTAAGAGCTTCAGGAAAGGTATCAAACTTAAATTTGTTATGCAAAAGAAGGGAAACCCTACAATGTATATCACATCACCTTCAACTTGGTCATATTCAAGACCATAATCAGATTCCCAACGAGTGCTGTTTGCAAGATCATTTCTGTTTGGAAATCGCTTCGCTTTATAGTTGGTGTTTTTCTATGAAAGCGTTTTGGACAATCAGCCTTGCTTCTAACATGAAAGTGATCATCATATTCCACATCCCAATCGTACGTCTTACCAACAATGTAGTGGTGTAAACCTTTCATTTTGTTAAATTTCCTTTGAACATAATTTTGATTAGTATTCTGTCCTGCAATTTCATACTTTGTCGCAGGATAGAATACTTGTTTTTCAGTTTTTAAACTTTACAAAATTTACACTGTTATTTACTATTTTCTTTGTTTCATGCGCTTATAATTTAATACATGAATTTTCTTCAGTGCGATCTAACCCCGTAAATGGACAATCTTTTGCATAGCCGATTGGCAAGGCATCACCGACTCTAGCTTACGCAGTATGTAGCAAATCTAAGAACGGTCGCCCAAACAATAAGTCAACTGGCTGAGCCGAATTTGGCACAATGAATACTGGAATATTTTTTGCCACTATGCCAACAATTTTTTAAAATCACAAATGCCGCATTATACAAACAAAAGTATTTGGTTTGAGAAATCAAAACTGTCTGATAAAGACTTTTTATCAGACAGTTTTGATTTCCAAAACCAAATACTTCCTTTCTGCAAGATGAAATATTTATTCCCAGGTCTTTCGCAGCCGATTCTTTAAGTAGATATGACGGTGCTCCTGTGTCAATCACTAAAGACGAATACGAGAATTGTTAATTAAAGCATTCCTCAAGTACATATCAACTGCTACGGAAGAATCATCAAGATGGTGCACGTTTAATGTAGCTCCTTTTTTGTTCTTAGGACAATAATTCCTTGAATGATCTTTCAATCCACAAATTTTGCAGGGATAGGGACAATCTTTCGAATTATGACCAAAGAGATTACATAAAAAACATTTGGGATCACTGTGATCATTACTAGCAAAAGAATTATATAGTTTTTGTTTTTCGTTATATTTATGTGTAGGCTAACTTTTTCCCAATATTTATAGCTTCTCGTCGTGTCTCTACTTTGGAATCTATTAATACTACTAGAATTAATTGCTCTCGGAGTGTTTTTAGAATCATCCCAAGGCCATAACTTAGTACTACTTTTACTTTCATTGTTTATTTTTAGTCCTGATCGAACGTTTTCATAGTCATCTAATTTTCCAGCTAGTTCATTTGCGTTTACATATTTATGCCATGAATCAATAAAATGTTCCCTCATAGAATTCGGAACCCGCCTTTTCAATTGATTTGTTATAATTAATTCTTTTAAAGAATCGAAATCATTTATTTTCAATCCATTTGCGTTTACATATTTATGCCATGAAATAAAATGTTCTCTCATAGAATTCGGAACCCGTCTTTTCAATTGATCTCTTATAATTAATTCTTTTAAAGAATCGAAATCATTTATTTTTAATCCTTCTAACCATTTGTTAAAATAGTTGCGAATTTCGAAAACGAAATCTGTCCATGTATTTTTTGAATCTCTTATATGATTAACAAATTTCTGGCGAAATTTTTCTGGGCTTCACTTAAAACGTTTTAATTACAAATTCTTACCAAATACTTACTCACTAGCTTGTTCTTCAGATTCTCTGGCGATCAGTTAGATGATCTAGAAAGGTAAAAGTCCTAATAAATGAAAAACATAATCTTCTGCATTTAACACCACCCGTTTGGCTTGACATTCAAAAATTATTAGGAATGAAGACCTGTCTCTATCCTTTAAGTCGAATTTTTGCATAAGACTTTTCAAATCCATACATTTTTTTCTCGTGTGGTTATATTACTTTTGATGTTTCGGACATTAATTTATTTTCGTTTTTATAATTCAAAATTCCTTTGTTTTATCCGATCTTCAAATCTTCAAGTTTTAGTTTTTGTAATTCAAAATTCCTTTGTTTTATCCGATCTTCAACTTCCAACTGTATTCGTTTTTCGCTTTCTTGAAACTCTAATTGTGCTTGTTCTTCTAATCTTTCATCTTCTTATTTCCTAAGTCTTTCCTGGATAATCCTTTCAAAAACTTATTTTACGAATAGTTCGTCATAATGTTTCATTGCGTACGCTTAACGGTTTCTTTAATACATATAATAACTTTAGAACAGAGTAAAAAAAAATTTACGTTTTTCGTTTTTGCACCAGACTCTCAATGGAATTCAGTCACAATGCATTGATATCGAGATCGACATCAACAATCCCACTTCTGAAACTGTTGGTCTTAGGATTTTTCTCTTACATCCACTATGTGTATCTTTTGTTGAGTTATTTATCAGGACAGAAATTCAGCGCCAACATCATCAAAAATATTGTACTTTATTCTACTGATCTGTAAAACGTGCATGAGTAATTAATATCGTATGTTGCCATGGTTGCATTCTTTCTCTCTCTTTTTTTTATCATTACAAATGCTTTAATAGTCATGACGCCATCTGGAGATAAACTGTAGAAATTGCTAACAAATGAAATCTAACTTTATAACCATTTAATGAGTTTTAAATTTTAAACATTACTTCTTAAGCATATATTTTTAACACAACTCAAAAACTTTTGATTGATTTCATAATTTACTTGAATAATATGTAAAACAAGTAAATATGTTTAAAATACAAATTGTATAATCTAACCTGTTCAGAATTTCCTGAAGCTATATTAAATGTGTCTTCAGTTAATTGATGACGTTATGTATATGGCTTGGGAACATATCCAAGTTTGTGAATAAAGGAAGAACGTATTTCTTCTTTTTTCAGAAAGAGAATGATGAAAATGGAGAGTCAGATAAGTTTAAGAAAGCGAAATCGTTGAATCCTGTTCAACCGAAAAGAGATACTGGAGTTCTTGATCCAAGCATTAGGGAAGTACTAGAATACCAGAAATGTCAACTCATTGCAGGTATGACTAATATTTTAAGGATACCAGTAAATTTTATTTAAAGATCGCAAACAGTAAAAAATATAATGAAAGGTTTCTTTCTCATAAACTGTGAAATTGGAAATTAAGGTACGAAAGAGCTTCAAAATTGAAATTTTTTGGGCTCTTCTTGCTTCGTCTTATAACGAAGTAAACGATATCCTAATGCGTCGTGCGCATGCTCTTTCCGTTTGCCATTTTCTTATAGTTTTAAATCGCAACAATATAGAAACATAGAACTCCAATACTTTACACCTGAAGTATTAATACGCATAAGTAAAATTAAAAGCAACCAGTCGCTTCTAATAACAGAATACAAGGAAATAAATAAACAGCGGAACATTTTTTCAGCTCGAAAATTGGTAGCTTTTTGTATCAAATGAGACAACGCATTTGACAACAGCCAGTCTGTCTAGTAATAGTTAATTTTATCGAGGTTCTTTTCATGGCAACCTGACTCATTTTATCTTATAACTGAAAAAAAGCACAAACATATTCAGGTAGACAGATATATATACATATATAGAGAGAGAGACAACAGTGTAGACACAGTTGTGTATCTTTATGTACGTCTGTCAATGGTGTATATATATGTGTATCAGTGGTCTCTCTCTGTCTGTATATATATATATATTACATGTTTATGTATATTTGCATACATGCATGTCTATGAATGGTCTCAAACTCAAATTGCATGGCAAATCAAACACTCGATGAGAAAGCAGCTGCCGGGCCAAAAATATTTTAACGAAATTCCAAAACACTTTTAACAAAACAGCAGAGTAAAATTAAATAATAATCAAAAAGATAATGAAATAAATCTTAAACTTATCTTACTGTGTATTCACCAAAACATATATAAACAATGATAATAATAACACAAAGGAAAACTTCGAGTTTATTTTATTTTCTATCTGAAGTTACATTGCAGATTGGTAACTGCAGGAAATTTCTATTCATCATACATTGTAATTCAAACACATTGACAACTAAATATTAAATTTTATAGTGACATTTATTTTAAGCAATTCCAACGCGTTGAATTAACCACTAAATAATTTATTTTAAATCTTAACCGGGAATTTCAGGATACTGAAGCGCATGAGCTGTCAGCTGGCAAACCAAATTTACTGAAATGTGTGGGAAGTTCTATATTTTCCCACATTACCCTATCCATGTGGTCTAGTCTATTCATTTATTGTGTCTTTTTTCCTTCAATAGCAGTTGCGCCAATAAACCCAGTCTACACCTTTATATCTTTAAAACTACAAGAACCGTATTCGCAACGAACTCGTAATTAAGATGCATTCGCGGGGTCCATAAAATTGCTTCTGGAGTCGGGAATTTTGAACCGCTGGTATATTTATTCAGATAAGGAGAGAGAACAGTGTATTCAAAAATCGAACCAGAATGCAAACCAATATTCCGCGGCTTTAACCTTTTAACAACTGGATAGCCTCTAACGGAAAAAGCTGTTTCTTATAGAACTATGTTTTATTCGCAACCCACACGGAAAGTACTTATTGACGCTGACTGCCATACCAAAGGGCCCGAGTTCGAATCCCGGCGAAGGCATGGATGTAATTTGTCCATCCCTTCATAGGAGGCAGCTGTGGCCCACGAATTAGATGCCTCCATAGTAAAGAGACCACCGCTTCCGTTCTTACTAGTGGCCAATGCCTACAAACGGCTAAATCCCGCCATTGGGCGGCGATATACCGCCTTATATATTACATACACATACTTCACACATTTACCGGTTTTACATTACGTTAAATAGAACTGTTTGAAATTTCACTGGTCATTAAAATGTAATAACTAAGCGTTTTTGGAATAGCATAAATGCTTTGAAACATTTCGCAATCTGGACAAGCACTATTTGTCTTCGAATAAAGTACTCTAAAAACGTAACGGCACCTGCAGCCACGCAAGGGTAGCTAAAAATTGGTCATTTTTCACCGAATGTCACAACCGGTGACTGGCCGTATCTCACGAAGTTAAAAAATTTTGAGAATTTGCAACCAGTTGAGACATGAGCTCATAAAAACATTTTTAAAGCACTGAAAAAGAGCAAATGATAAGAGGGTTTGCAATAACACCGTTTTTCTAAACGGAGAATTTTTCATCAGTAGAAAGAATAAAGCATGTATGCTCACCAAGAGATGGCACTTCAAACATTCGAATAGAAATAAAAATAATATATTTTGTTATTGAAATAAAATAGAAATAAATAATAAAATTATAGAAATAAAAATAATACATGTTGTTAATTTTAAAGCCAGCTTTCGGCATGACCTACAACTTGTGACAACTCAGGCGAGTGAAAACTGCATTTTCCACCTCAGACTGTAGCTATCGCATTTTATGCGGAATGGCAATTTTCAGTCGTCAGATCATGGAATCGTGGAGGCCACTGAATCTTGCAATGACTATTATTTATTCTATCTCCACAAAAGATTTGGTAACAAAACCAAATCTTTATTTGATTACCGGAAAGCACTCAAGAACTATCTGCCTAAGGGGAGGGATGCCTAGGGTTGCGTCGTGGAGGTCTTTTTAAGGAAAATTGGCTACCGTCCATGTTACACACGGGGAAAACCATGAAAATGCCCATGGCAGTCAGCCCGCTCGCCTGGAATCGAAACCATGTCGAACAACCAGCGTTTAGTGACTCTACTGCTAACCTGCTGGTGGGCACTTTACCGAAAGTTTCAAGCGGAAACCTCTTTACTGTCAGCTGATCCTTCACACGTGCTGTTCCAAGTTGCATATACACAGTCCAGTCACATTAATGTGACCATCTGTCAAAAGCCAGAATAACCACCTTTCGCAGAGCGGACTGCTGCGAGACGTGCAGGAAGAGAGTCACATAGGTCCCTGAAGGTGTTCTCTGGGATGTTGAGCCATGCCGACTCTAATGCCGTTGCCAGCTGCGCTAGATTACGCGGTTGAGGATCCATGGCGCGAACAACTCGATCGAGATGGTCCCACAGATGCTCGATTGGGTTTAAGTCAGGTGAGTTTGCTGGCCAGGGGAGGACGGTAAACTCATCCTGGTGCTCTTCGAACCACGCACGTACACTGGCAGCTGTATGGCACCTCGCATTGTCCTGCTGGAAGATGCCATCATCCTGAGGAAAAACAATGCGCATGTAGGGGTGAACATGGTCCGCAAGGACAGATGCGTACTTGTATTGATCCATTGTGCCTTCCACAATGATCAGTGAACCTAGAGAATGCCAGGAAAACATTCCCCAGACCATAATGCTCCCGCCTCCAGCTTGGACCGTTCCGGCAATGGTTGCAGGGTGGTTCCTTTCAGAGGTTTCACGCCTTATACGCCAACGTCCATCTGTCCGATGGAGCATAAAACGCGATTCATCCGAAAACGCAACCTGTCGCCACTCAGTGGACGTCCAGCTGCTGTACTGGCGTGCAAATTCTAGCCTTCGCCGTCGATGAACAGCAGTCAGCATAGGTGCACGAACCAGGCGTCTGCTTCGGAGGCCCAGACGCAGCAATGTTCGCTGAATAGTACTTTGGGAGACACTTTTGGTAGCCCCTTGGTTCATTTTGGTGGTCAGTTGCTCAACGGTAGCCCGTCTATCTGCCCGAAATCTCCGCAACCGTCGTTCGCCTCTGTCATCTATGGCCCGTGGTGCACCACATTTGCCACGTCGCTGATTTTGGACAGTCCCATTTTGCCATGCACGGTACACTTTTACCACGGCGGCACGCGAACAGTTCACAAACTCAGCCGTTTCGGAAATGCTTCCACCCTTGGCCCGAAAGCCAATGATCATGCCCTTTTGGAAGTCGGATAAATCGCTTCGTTTCTGCATTACGCCAACGATTGAAATGTTTTCCGAAGCCCTCACACACCCTTTATATACGCTCAACTGCACTGTGCTGCCACCTGCCTTCTGTGATTGGTTATTTAACTCTGACATGGAAAGTACGTGGTGGTCACATTAATGTGACTGGACTGTGTACTTCCGTTATTATCTTCCTATAAATATTTTGATATAAACGTTATTCATTTCTTTTGACATGAATGTTTGCTTATATATTTTGATTTAAATGTTTGTTTATTGCTATAAAGGTCTTGTATCCGTCCAGCTGAGTTTGTTCCTTTGATGATGTGTGAAGATGCAATAAATACCTAAAACCGTTTAAGAATTTTCAATCGGTATCTCTGATTAGATTCAAACGACATCTGATGTATCATTATTAGAAAGGTAGGAAACGCTGTACAAAATCAAAGGAGTCACTATGCAGTAAAAAAAAGAAAGAAAACGAGTGCTGAACAGCAAAAGCTTGGGAAACTATACCTTACAACAGGTACAGGTTGAAACATAAGACACATTAGCTATCGCCGAGGCGTGCTAACTGATAGTCTCTCCCCCTCCACAAAATTTTTAATGGAGAACACCCCTTATCACTAACCACTAGAGAGGGCTTTCATCTCGCTGTGAACCGACTTTCTGCACACACACTATGCACTTACAAACATCCATGCCTTCCCTGGGATTCGAGCTTCAGCCCATTGGTATGACAGTTAGCGTTCTATACCGTTTGGATGGCTTAGGCCTTACAAGAACAGAGAAAAGTGAGCGGAGCACCAGAACTTCACCTATGGATTTACGAGGCTTGGTAAGTCGCAATACTGTTCTAGCACAACACCCATCAAGAGCATACAGCACCTCTCCTCGGGAATCAGCCCAATAAGGAATCCACTACACAAGTGTATAGCGTTCTCACCTTTCTCCTACTGGGTTTCTCCACTATGTTGCCGGTCTCCTTCATGCATTCTGTGTTTCTTTATGTACAGTTGTAATTATTTTATTTTGAAATACCAACTGCTATTTTGGTAACGCTTTGGTGTCTTTTTATATTTCGTTGTTCACAGGTACATCAAGAGTTCTATCTGGCATTTATTCTTCTTATCTAAAAACTGGCGGCAAAAGACTATAGCTTAGTTTGAAGTATATGAATGTCTTGGCGATGGATACCTTCGTCAATAAAATCTTTAAAATGTTCAACAAAGAAAAATTCTCGTAATTATTCTGCAATAGAAGTATTACAGCAAATATAATTTGCAGGCAACATGAAAAGATAAACAGCAAGAATTAAAGATAAATTTCTCTGGGTAAGGCGAAAACAATTGTAAGAAACGTGTATTGTATGCTTTTCCTTTCTGCATAAATTTTGATGCCATGATGGGATAAGTGTTTTGAAGATGAAGGTCAACTGCACCTTAAACAACTTTCTTGCACCCACCCTTACCTAATGCTGTCATGGATATCTTTAATTCTGTAGAAATCTAATTGTCAATTCGGAGAGCTTTACTGAAAGACAGAGAAACAAAACAAACTATGTATGTATGAGAAACAAAACAAACAAACTGTATGATTATGTATATTATATTATATTATATTATATTATATGGGGTATAGCTTATAATTATTTTCGACTTGGGGGCACGCGATTGAAAATATTTGGAGATCCGAGGATCATTGTCTTTCTTTCCTTGGCCGAGAAATGAATCCGTTCATTCCTTCTGAAACATATGGCGTCTTCTATTGGCAAAAGGGAAATAATTTTTTTCATTGTTTGTTATATCGGAAGGAATATCATGCACGTCCACTTTATCGTTCTTTCATCATTTTCGTAAAAAATAATCAGCACATTTTATCTTTAAATGATATTACTAATAAATTTTATTAAGAATTTGTTATAACTAGTAAATTCACAAATTATCTGATTTATTTATGGGTTTGTAGGACCAAGCTATGCCTATTACGCACAAATTGTTCACTAAAACGTTGCAGATTAACACAGTTCATATCTTTCTATCACAATATACTTAAAATATAAGTGTAATCATACTTCTTAGTGTAATCATCTTTATTTTCAGCTTGGAGAAAATTTTGATTCGCTTTCATTAAGTTCAATTCCACTGATGTTTTGTACATTAAGTTCTTTCAGCCTAAATGTACAAAACATCAGTGGGTTTCTTTAATTCATATTCTAGAAAGGGTTTTACTAAAATATTTACTAAATGTAAAAGCATCAGCATCTAAAACAGCATTTTAAATATTAGGTAATAAATTAAAGTTCTACGAATGATGTAGCAAAAGGATCATTTCTGACCGTAACCGAAAACGAAATGACTGTGCATGATTCTCTTTTGAAACAGAAAACAGAATCTGCGAAACATATGAGATTAATTTCAGATGCAGTTTCGCTTCAGAATTATTAAAAGTTTGTTATGCTTCTTTCTGGAAAATTATTTCTGTGATACTACACTAGTATTAAATATTTGCATAGTTCCATTGTAGGTATGCTTCCACAATGACAAATATATACCTAAAGTGTCTGGACAAAATTAGTTTTCCAAATATTTAAATCCAGTTTATAAAGCAGTGACAAAATAATACCGCAATTACATATCTACGTATTTAGAAAAGCACTGTTTTTAAATCAACCACTTGCTGCAAATAAATGTAAAATTTATTACTTAGTATTATTTACTCTACACTGTTACATCAAAATATGCTTCTAAAGAGTCAGAGTTTTATTTTCATTTTAACTTCTAACCTTTATTAGCTAGTTGTTACTGCATTAGAAGCTTTTGGGATTTCTAATTATTAGGTATTCAACATTCCTTAAACATTGGACAAGCCAAGTTCGGAACAGCTCCAACTCACTATGTGGCAGTTCAAGCAAGCCTTAATAATAACTCGCCGAACTCTCAGGCCCGGTGGACGAATGAATCGGGCTCTCGATTTCGGCAGAATGGAAAAGCGATAGCTCCTAAAGCAACAGCGTCCCTACCAGGATTAACGAGTGGTTACTTAGATATAGAGCAAACATCAAGGAAGATACCCTTAGGACCTATTAGGATAGGGCGAACACTCTCAGGTGAGATAATTTTACCAAAGATTTATGAGAATAGTGTAGTAATTTATGCATCAGTTTTCACCTTTTAGTATGCAGTGTCTATTATAAGGACAAAATGTTACAATATGTTGATAAAGTACTAAAATTTAATAAGAAACATCTCTAAATTGCTTAGATAACTTTGTTTTTGAAGTCACATTCTTAATGGCAGTGCATAACATTCTTCTAATATCATGCAATTAAAATATTCTTGGAACGATTTATTAGAAAAAATATTTTAAATAAATTTCAATAAAGTTAAGATTTTCTTGAAATCTTTCTTTATTATTTAATTCTTTCATTCTGTTCAAAATGAAACAATAACCAGGTTTTGTTCAGTAAACATTTTTTATCAAATTTGATTACAATTTTAGGATTAGTGAGCTTCCAGATTTTTATTCTTAGATTGCTGAATTAAGTAACTCTTATTATTTCTTATTGACTCAAGTGAAAGGATTGCTAAAACGTTAAATGCATAAACGTATATTTATGTTTTAACTAATGGCAAAATTCCCAGCTGAAATCCTGTATAGTTCAAATAACCTCTCAAAGTACTAGAAAAAATGTGATACAAAAGTGCTTTATTTCCATATCCTCCATCTAATAGCATGAGCTCAACGATGGTATTAAAATTTAGATACCATAACGTTAGACTTCGTTCTTATGTCAACGCAAGACTTCAGATTTTCAAAGTGCTATAAGTTAATTGAGTTATCTGCCAAGTGTTAGTAAGAGACTGCTAATCACCTTTTGAGTACTAATAAAGAATATAAATAAGAAGGTTAGCAGCTCAGAAAAAAAAAAGATGCTGAGAATGTTTTTAAAACTCTTCGCTACTTAGAGATCATAAGTTACTAGTAGAATCGAAACAATAACTGTTCTCTACTAAATTCGGAAAAATAGGCTTCATATTAATTTTAATGATTTATTTATAATCAAATAAATAATAACAATTATCCGAGCCAGAGGCTCTCTGTAGATGCGCCACACATTTTAAGTACTAAGAAATCTGAGACAGATGGAACGGTATTAGCCATTCGCTCATAATTAGATCCTAGATTCAAGTGGATGGAAGTTAAATATTAAGGAATTTGGGCACATTCTGACTGACTCGTCATTTACCGTCGGAAGGAAAGAGATTTTATAATTTTACAATGGTCTAAAAATTCATCTTTTACGTTTTAAAAGATGGATAATTTAAACACTGCAAGATTTCAGTGTTTAGTATATACATGTAATAATGTCTCTTACTTTACCTTGCTGTATATTTTAACCGTAGTATATTCGACAACTAATTAATCATTTTATAATACCTACGCGTTTAGAGATTTTTGATTAATAGCCTTTAAATAAGCAAAATTTGCAATTTTTATTATTCTTTGATGCTGATAATAATAAATATTTATAAGATTCGTTTAAATTTCCAGATTATTTTTATAATTACATTTTCGGATACATAATATCAAGCAGAAGCTTTTTTTAATTCTAAATCTGTCTAACAGATGGCCAATAGTGAGAAATCCAATTGTTCTATTGAATAAAAAATTATACGCTTAAATCTCACGTTTTTTAAGTTCTTTTGTTTAGAAACGGGTAACTGCTACCCAGTAAAGTAGAATTCTTTTAAATTATACTTTTAATGTAAAAATCTGTTTAGTCTGTTTCAATTTTTAATCATTAAAAGTATACAGTAATAAAGAATTCTGGGGCTTCTTCCAAACTATTAGAGATCTGCTTTATACATGTCGCGATTCAGAGACCAGTAATGTAGTTACTGAAAAACTAATGTAATATTTAAGGACACAACATTTTTAGCGATGAAATTAGCTTTAGATGCAAAATCAAACATTAAAGGCATATAAGTAATCTAATCAGAGCGCTGGGTGGTGCCGAATGGGTGATGACAACTGGGTATACCCCGTTCTGTCTGCTGAGAAGAAGATTAAATAAGTGGGGCCGAGTCAGTGATTCTTTGGTACATTTTTGTTACATTTCATTAGATATATTACCATACTGTAATATTGGCTTCCAAGTAAAAAATACCGAATTTTATACCGGCACGTAAAAAACTAATAAAATGTACATTCACATAGCTACATATAGTTCCGTTTTATGACTCCTCTCCTTTCCTGACTGAAAATGCTCTTTTAGTGAATTTTAAATTTAAATCATTACTTAGAATGCTAAAGAAATTTAATTCTAATTATTGAAAATATTCAAAATTAGGCAAAAAAGGAATCTTAGTTTGGTGCAGATATTAAATTAAACTTTATTGATTTCGAAGGCTACCAGATACAGGTTCTTTCTCTTCGGAAGAAAACCATTTTTGCTCCTGAAGAAGACAAACCTTCGTGACCATAGACTTAAGAGAATAATTTTTAATTAACATTTAATAATAATTTAATGCATAATTAAATAACAATTAAAATTAATTTGAAGAGAAAAACTTTACTGAATTTTCATTGAGGTGGAACTACCATGCTTCTCATTATTTCAGAATGCATTTAAAGTAAACTTAAAATCCTCTTTCTGTTTGTCTCCACATACCATCTATTTTACTTATTATTGTTTCTTGTAGAAAGAATTGAAAAACGAAAGAAGTGAATGCTCATCTGATGAATATCATCAGTTCCTGAAAGAAAGATATTAAAGAAAAACATGGTACGCTGGATAGTTTCGACCATGGATAGGGTTGGCTTACGTTTAGACCTATTCCGTAAGGGAGTCACATAGGAAAGCTCAAATCTGAAGCCGTGTTGCCATAACGTTTTGAGCTAAAGTATCAAGAGAAGAATAAAAAAGTAGCCCGTTAAGTCAGAGATCACGTTATTTTTATATCATAAGTACGCGGTTTACATGACCTCTGATGTCGTCAAAAATTCAGTCTCTGTGGGTTCCGTGAGTTGCGGACTGTAATTCGATTCCTAGTCGTTTTATTAAGATATTAGTTTTGAGGAAAACCTTAAAACCAGATTGATAATTTCCCCTTGTCTGAATCTGCATTTCGTATGTAATTAATTCTCAGTTAATTTTGGTTTTCGTTCTTCAGTTAATTTGTTCACATCCGTTGTTGGGTGCTTTCTCGCATTTGAATTGTTAGCATTTATTGTACTAACACTTTTGAGTTGGCAATTTATTTTTATTCAGTGTGATAGTATTTTATTTTTGTAATCAGGTAGTTACTTCAATTGTGAAGAGATATTTATGTTTTCGCGTCTGAAATATTCACTCTGTTTTGTTTAACCTGCATATATTAAGTATTCTAAATTTTTCATTTAAAAATTAATCAAGTAGTGTTTGAAATAAGATGTATTACAGAACAAAGACAGGGAAAGGGACAACCGTGTAAAACAGCCATCCACTTAGAAACACAAAATTCCGTTTATACACTAAAGAGGCACTGTACTTCATTAAATGAATTTTATATGTCCTCACTTCACATTTACATATTTTATAATAAGCTTTTGTCTGATAGGATTTTATTTTTTCTAGCTAATTCTTAAACTATTTTACGCCAAGCATTTTGTGGGGCTCAGTTCTTTCACGTTACTCATTATTCTCACTTTAGTTAACACAGCAGAAAATTTGGGTTCCTGCTCACATATAATTAAAATATTAAATAAGCAATCGATGAAACACACGTGAAACCACCTGTAGAGTCATTAGTTCCCCCCCCCCCTTGGTAGCAGGAGACATGGAAAATATGCAGTGCCCTCGCCGGGATTCAAGCTCCAGACCTGCCGAATACGCAATTGTGCTTCCAGTTACACCACGGAAGCTTGCAGAAAGGAGGGAAAAAATACCTTATGTACCAGAAACCAGTTTTAAAAACTGAGTGTACATGCGCTCATGGGTTACAATATCAGAACTGCCAGTTGCCAACTTCTTTTTAAGCTTAAAATAAATTTTTAGTTTTTATTATAAATTAATTTTAATAGATACATTATATTAACATACACTCTTAGACAAGAAAAAGCGACGCATCAAGAAGGAGTTATCCGAATAGGACGAAAATCGGTAGAAGTGATGTACATGTACAGAAAAACAAATGATTACAGTTTGAGAAAAATTGGATGATTTATTGAAATGAAGAGCTTCACAAGGTGAAAAAATCAATAACGCGTTTGTCCACCTCTGGCCCTTATGCAAGCAGTTATTCGGCTTGGCATCGATTGATAGAGGTTGCGGATGTCCTCCTGAGAGATATCGTGCCGAATTCTGTCCAACTGGCGCGTTAGATCGTCAACATCCCGAGCTGGTTGGAGGACTCTGCCCATAATGCTCCAAACGTGCTCAATAGCAGAGAGATCCGGCGACGTTGCTGGCCAAGGTATTGTTCGGCAAGCACTAAGGTAACCAGTAGAAACATGTGCAGTGTGGGGCGGGCATTATCTTGCTGAAATGTAAACCCATGGTGGCGTGACATGAAGGGCAACACAACGGGCCTTAGAACTTCGTCGACGTACCGCTGTGCTGTAAGGTTGCAACGGATGACAACCAAAGGGGTCCTACTATGAAATGAAATGGCATCCCAGACCATGACTCCTGGTTGTCGGCCTGACTGTCCGAAGACAGTCAAGTTTGTATCACACCGCTGTCCGGAGCGTCTCCAGACTCGCCTTCTCTGGTCATCGGGGCTCCGTTCAAAGCAGGACTCATCACTGAAGATTATTCTACACCAGTCAGTGACAATCCAGTGCGAATGAGCCCGATACCACTGCAAAGGGGCTTGACGTTGTACAGTGGTAGTCGGCTCGAGGGGCGCCGTCACCTCAGCCCCCTTTGTGTGAGCCGTCTATGAATGGTCCTTGCGGTCACTGAAGCACTAGTTGCACGCACGCACAATCGATGATAATGGTGCATCTCGGGCTGTGAGTGCCACTCTGAAGCTTGCTCAGTCTTCACGTTCTGTCGTTTCTCTAGGCCTACCACTTCCTTTTTGACGCTGTGTGCGGCCATGGTTCACCCATTCATGCCAACATCGTCTGATAGTGGCATTGCTCCTGCTCCAAAGTCGAGCTGTTCGCCAATGAGGCCAACCGGCTTCTCAGCCCAACTACACGACCTCTCTCAAATTCTGACATCTGCGCATATCGTTCGCACAACCGTATGCGAGGCATAGTTACTGTCTACAAGAGTACACGGAATGAAATTCGTGAAGAGGTTATGACCTGGAATCGTAATTTCTCCTCTTAAATATCCTGCGAGTTGCGTGGATAAGATGCGCTGTAGCTACAATCGTTTATTCATTGGCAGCCAAAATGTAAAATTTTGCATTATCCGTCGAAACCTGTATGGATATCAATTTGTGTTCAATTTGCTTTATATCTTCTCGGTGCGTCGTGGTGTGTCGTTTTTTTTTTTTTTGTCTATGAGTGTATATACATTTTTCTGCATATTAAAAATTTTAAAAGCAGTGAAATTTAATGGAAGAAAATGATGAATTAGCAGAAAATTCGCAAAATCGCATAGACATAAATTTTGGTAGCACAATTTTGTCAAACGGAGTAAATTTACGAAATATCGCACAATCTGGCAAAGCTGATATATGAGTTTCTACTAATTCATTTAGTGAGATCACGGACTATTGCGTTCGTGTGAGCTTTATAATCAAATGTTTTTGTAAACAACTGTTAAGTTATAATATGTTAAAAAGGAAAATGACACAGAAGATGGCTCGTGAAACACAACCATATGTTCTACTAGCCTTTTTGCAAGGCTTGTGGTATTGAAGAATGCTTTTTGTGGTAGTGGCCCTGAGTGTCTTATTAAGAAAATAAAAGATAAAAGCCTTTAAATATAAGGAACACAGTTCTACACGCTGAAAAATTTCTATATCTTATTTATAATATATAAATTTTCCAAAATGAACACCAACTTTACGAAAGCTAGTATTCCATCTTTTCAGTGAAATGAAATGGACATGTTTTATGAAAATGTACAGAATATAAAAGCTGTAATACTTATTCAGTTTTATTTACTTTTAGATTCAATCTGCCATGACAACCATCTTTGGAAATATGGAACGAAACAGTGACAGTAGTCTTAAATCAAAGATTAGCAAACGTGGAACCGAAGAAAGCATATTTCCGAAGGCCATGGAAATTTAACTTTTCCTTGTATTTTGTACTGAACATGAAAACCTTCTTTAAAATATTACGCGAAGAAATCATATTCCTAAATGCAAAATTACTAAATTTGAAATTGGCAAGGAGGAGGAAAATAAATGCATAAATTCTGAATCTCTCAGGTTGAAAACTATGTTACAAAAGGCCTACTTTCTCTAGAACAATTTATCTTTTTAAAGTCTTAGTGTTTTGCAGATTTTATTCTGTGAATTCTTTTTCAAAATGTTAAGTGAATTTTAAAAATGTCAAAATTATTTCGAAGGAGGGGAACTATTTCCTTAATTTTATTCCTATATACTTAACTATATAATGCTGAACTTTATGGGGATGGGTAGGTTGCGTTCAATGCTTGTGATAATCATAGGCTCTGAACAGTTTAATTTCTGTAATTTGTAATTTTGCTGAACATCTTCAAAGAAAACACCATATAACATAATGATTTATTAAGAGAGGACAAATAAGAAAATGATTCTTCTGCTGACTAAACTAAAGGAAGAAATTATTGCAAAAAAAACTAGTCAAGAAGTATTCATTTTAGAAAAACATTTCAGGACTTTGCTGTAACAGCACCTAAAAGGAGTCGTTATTAAATTTTTAGTTACTTGTTTAAACCTAATTACGTGTTTGAACAGAATTTTCTGATATCCCTTGTTTTCTGTTTTATTTTTCTGTTCCTTTCTATTAACATGTTCTAGTCTGTTTCATCTTACACGTATGGTATGCTTTTCTTGGCGTTAAATGCAAAATATCCTCTAGTCAAGCTAGGAAACTCATTCGTCGTCTAGAAGCTGGTATATCGAAATCTTAAAACTTATCGCAGACCTGTGGACAAGAAATTCGATTATAATCCTAACAGTATCTACGGTGTTACATACATATACAGGTATTTATTAGCATTCATATGTCCCATGCCAATAAGTAGAATATAGCAATGCATCTACCAGTCATCAGATTAAAACAGGTGGTAATTAAAAGGTTCAGCTTTTAGTACTTCCTTAAAATTTGAATCTTAAGGTAAGATTTAATGAAGTTAATATATATTCGCTTATGAAGAATAAGTTCAGTCTCTGGAATAAGCGAAGCTTTGTGAATAAAATTTCAAATGAAGTTTAATAACGTAAAAGTTATTTCACGAGATTTACTGATTGAAGTTGTCGATGTCCAATTTTTTATTTTATTGACTTTAATAGCAAATATGCCATTTTATTTGGTTATATAAACCAGAGCTTATCTTATTCTTTATAGTATAAGGATTCATAATTGTGAAATATATTACTTAATCATAAATGTGGCACTTCTGTCACACTTTTTAACTTCGTTAGCAATGACTAAGTTACAGTATTCTTCTCTCCATCTGTAACATTTCTGGGAAGAGTTACTGAATGTTTAGGAATGCGGTTGTGATTGAAGATTTATGTAGTGATATAGTGGAAGATTTGCAGAAAATAAAAGTAAATAGTATTAAGATATTTATTTGCAAAGAAAGCTATTTGTTGAGCTCTCTGTTATTTTAATAGACTGTCTTTCATTGAAAAGAAAAATATAGCTGTATAAATATGTTCACTGGAAAAATTTTTGTAACGGACATTCCCAACATTTTACTTAAAAGATGTTGAATTTTCGTTTGTATAGTAATGCACTTATTCGTTAATTAAGGAATGTTATCTTTAAAAAGTGTGTAAATGTAAATAATAAAGTTTCAATAAAGTATTTAATGTAAATGCTTCTTTCTTTTTTGAATTTAAAATATTCACATCCGCTGCATGCAATATATTTACAAAAACTGGTGGCATACATAACTGATGGCATTCCGAATATACACTTATGTGCAAAACGAAGAGATTTGGCACATTATATCGAATTTCTGAAAACCTAATGGATAGATGTTAATTAAATTTAATACGAATACACAGTTATAACGGAAAAAGACATGTACTATTCAAAAGCCATCTTATGTTTTCATTATTATCAGTAACGCTTATAGTGCCGGGAGTTCCAAAATCAGAGTTGTATATCGAACTGAAAATGAGTCTAATAAGTGTTATAGTCCCCTCTCACAGCTCGACAGAACGCGCAGAGTGACGGCATTATGAACAGGACGCAGTTGAGGATTCCCTGTGACAGTTGACCCCTCTCCTACAGCAAGGCAGTTTTCAAGTCAGGGACAATTCTAGAAGGGGAGATGGAGAGATGAAATTGATTTCCCAAGGGCGTCGCAGATATGCTCTGTAGGGTGAAGGTCAGAAGATATGGCTGGCAATCCATTCGGCGAACATCCTCACTTTCAGGTAATCGTGAACCAACTGTCCTATGTGGATAAGAGCACTCGTCCATGAACAGGAACCAGGACCAGTTGCGTCTCTGAAAGGTCGAACATAGGACTCTGAGAACTCCTCTCTACACCTCATAGAAGTCGGGAAGCAAAGCCTTTGTCAAATACATCTCGGGGTATGCGGTCCTCCAACGTAATGGCTACCCAAACCATTACACTTCTACCACCGTATAACCTTTTCCTTGATGTCGGTAGGATTGCATCGTGCTACAGGCTCTCTCCAGATGCAGGTACGCAGAGAATAGGAGTCCAGGCTGAATCTGGACTCAACTATAAGAAGTACGGTGCCCCACTAAAGTCTGTTCCTAGGCGCATGTTGTCTGCACCATCCTAAACATGCTTTCTTGTGTTTAGCAGTAGGCTGGACGCAAACATCTTCTGTCATACAGCCCAACCTCATGAAGTCTTTGAACAACTGTAGACGTTGAAACTCGGGTTCCAGTGGCCGCATACAGCTCACGTAAGAGCTCTGAAGCTGTAGCTGTTTCGTGTCGCCTCGCGGGAAGTTCCAGTAAACGATCTTCATTCTCCGTTGTGGATCTTACTTGACCTGAGTCTTTTTGTTATGGATCCAGTGACCTGAAAGTGTTTCCACAAATTGCATACGATATTGGACGTCGCATTGAACTTTGTAACCACCTGCGTTTCTGATTGACCTGCCTCAAGTGTATCGACAATTCTGCATCTCCTTCCGACATCCATACGTTCATGGCTACTTATTCTACCTGATACTTTATAAAATGTACAAAACTCTTGCGAGAAACGTGGCGAATGTCGTGAATGAGTATAAGCACATAAACAGCCGAATTTCCCTCGTTAGCTTATATCCTCTCCACAATTATAGCTTTGCAGACACGCACGTCTATGCTTACGTATTAGACTCAATATTTCAATAATTCTTCCGCTGCGTAGTACATTTGGTTCAGTACTTTTCCTAAAAATAGGTATGATTTACAAATTCTCTTCGTTTTGCACACGAATTGTGACTGGGGAGAAAGTGATCTGTCTTTAAAATAGCCCATAAATTTTGATTTCGTATTGTTTAAGCTAGACAATAACACAAATAACTAGAATTTGTTTAAAATGTATATTACTGAATTTATATTATTTAAATTATCAAAATCCATTTATGCGTGTTACTTATAAGGAAAAGTAAAAAAAATCATCATTGAGCGGAAAATGTAATATTTACTTTTAATGAGGTTATCTTCAAGTTCAAAATATACAGTAAAACGTTTAGTTCTTTCCAGTAATGCTTGAGTAATATGAAGTCAGAAATATTTCTCATTTTCACAAAAAGATCAAAAAATAAGTTTCCTTATTTTTAAGTTCTGTTTTAGCAGATTTTTAACACGCAATATAAAGCATGACTACAAAAGTACTAAATGACGAGCTTATGGAATATTTCAGAACCATCAGCTATATTGCTTTATTAATTTTATTTTATGAAGAGCAACTGGGATTCACACGAATAAAGTTTTCAGCTGCTTTATGATAAAACATGCAATTTGCAACCAATTTGTACGACAGGGTTTCCGCGGTCTCCAAAGAAACTGATACCTTTGTAAGATTTACCCTAATTTTTTAACAGTTATTTTAAGTTTATGCATCTTTCCTATCTATTCTAGATTCAGCTTACAATTTCCTACCATAATGTAATTTCAGAAAAGCAGCTAATGCAAATGAGTAAAGAGTAGTATTTAAGTCGATGTTTCACCGACTTCGAAAGAGAACCTAAGTTTCTCACTTGCGCGTTTGCCCTTCGGCTACGTCTCTCTAGGCTATTCCTACGCTCGGCCATAATTTAGGCCCTTGCTTATCTTTGCTGACTTAATGAAGGTTTAGGGGGCCAACTACTTAGAATCTTAACAGCTTCAGCTATACCTTTCAGTTAGCTTTAATCAAGCTTACTTAAGTTTAATTTCATATTCATTTAAGTTCAAGCTCAAGTGGGGGCTTTGCTGTATACTCCGAGTTAGGAGTTGATTGTATCATATTTATTCTGAGAAATAAAGGGTGGTTAACCCTTCTTAACTCGTACGTCTCTGTTAACGCACTTAAGCGATTATTCACTTGGAAGGTTTATATTCATTTTATTAACAGTTATTTTAAGTTATGCAACTTTCCTATCTATTCTAATTTCAGCTTACAATTTCCTACCAGAATGTAATTTCAGAAGTGCAGTGAATGCAAATGAGTAAGAGTACTATTTAAGTCGATGTTTCGCCGACTTCGAGATAGAGAGTCTGATTCCCTGACTAGCGAGCGTCTGCTTTTTGGCTACGTTCTCTCTTAGCTACTATGCTCGGCCATACTTTAGGCCCTTGCTTAGCTTCGCCGATTTAATTAATATTTAGGGGCCAACTACTTAGAAACCTGATAGCTTCAGCTTTATCTTTCAGATAGCTTTAGTTAAGCTTAGTTTAGTTTAAATTCATAATTATTTAAGTTCAAGTCCAAGTGGAGGCTTTGTGTATACTCCGAGTTAGGAGTTGATTGTATTTATTCTGAGAAATAAAGATAGTTAACCCTTCTTACGTCTTACGAGTTTGTTCACACAATTAAAGCGACTATTCGCTTGTTAGCGTTTGTGGGGTTCTAAGATTGAACATTGAATTAAATAAGTAAAACCCCGCATTTAAGTGTTTGTGGGGTTCAAGAATTGAACACTGAATTAAATAAGTAATACCCCACATTTGGCTCCCGATTGTGTTCTAACGAACCATGGCGCTAGGAAGTGAATATCTCTCGTTGACCGCTCCAACTTTTCAATTCCCTCAGCCACAAACAAACCCAACGGAGGGATTCGGATTCATCATAAAAGCAATGAGAGCGGCAATGAAGCCAGCAGCAACTTTTCACGGAAGAGGATCCGCGATGACTTTCCTGGAGCAGCTGGACTTACACTCTACGTTATGTCCTGTGAACCAGCTGCAGAAAATTATCATCGCTACGTCGAACTTAAAAGGTCAAGCTCTCAGCTGGTACAAGAATATTGGCAAGAGTTTGTTGGGGGATCCAGGATCCGAAACGTACACTTAGGAAAATTTTAAAAATTCGCTATTCAAAGCATTCCCAGTTGTGAAACACCACACAAAATTGGAGTCGGAATTATTTAGCAAATATCAAACTAATCTCGACAAATTAGCAGACTTCAGCTTAAGGAAGATCCACATTGTCATATTATTATATGGAAAAAAGGCCCGACAAAGAAATTATCGAAATCACATTAACACGGTACTTCCGTCAATCCAGGACTTTCTTGAAGTCAGAAATCCGCAAAACCTGGAAAACATATTTGAACAGCTGGGTGAAGGGGCAGACAAGAAAAATTTAAACTAATCACGGTGACCAGGAGGAAGGCCAGGTCACCATTTGGGAAGGAAAGTCCCTCAGAAATCAAACTGAATACGGTAGTCGTACAGAATTTGGCTTTGCCGGAGATCCATATATTATTAAACGACGTCCCTACCACCGCCCTACTAGCTACGGGGGGTTAATGGAGCTTCCTGTCGCAGGACTTCTTTAAAAAGCATTTTCGTCGTTATACATTGTTTAAAACAACGGGACAACTTGCGATTGCTGCCCAAGCCAAACAGTGTGTTTGCTTGGGAAAAGTCGGGCTGCATGTTCAAATAAACAACGAGGTACAAAAAATAAATTTTTGAGTTGTAAAGAATTTGTTAACCACAGTTATATTCGGTGTTGATTTCTTACGCGCAGTTAGCGCAAAAGTTAATTTCAAATATTCTACTTTACAGGTCAAAATGGACAAAATTGAAAAAGAAAAAGCCGCCGTCACAGAAGTGGATTTAAACCAACTCGAATAATGTCTCGCGGAGTACATTACACTCGTTACTCGTTACGGAGAGACGGGGACGCCCTAACTTTACCATTGTGGTTATACGGGCATGGTCCCACGCCCTCCTCCTGGTTTTTCATATCAGCTCCACCACAGCCAAGGGAGCGGACAAGCCAGTACCAGTACGGTCCCTGTCGAGCCTGATCCCATCCTAGGTACAATACCCGGGTTCTAGTCCTGTGAAGAATAAGGTACAATAGTACCTGATATTTTACCCCCGTGGTTGAGACTGTCTAAGTACAGATCCTAGCCAGTACTTCCCAGGAATTCTCCTGAGTCAACCCCCGGGGGGGCTACTCGAATAAACAGAAAGAGAGAAAATAAGAAATTTTTCACATTTATCTAGTGAATACCTGGCTTCCAGATTGACACTGGTAGTGAGCCTCCAATCCGGCCAAGCCATATAGGTATGACCGTGTGAAGGAAGACATTCTCGAGCAAAACATTAAGAAAATGCTCAAGAAAAGATAATTACACGAAGTAGCAGCCCCTATGCAAGTTCAGTAGTTTTGTGCAGGAAAACAATTGGATGCCACCCTCAGATCTGAAAGAGTGGAGATTCGCAGTTGACAATCATTAATTAAATAGCACAAAGAAATACCCCACATATCCCCTCCCAATAATAGATGAAATTATAAGAAAGATTCGTTCTACGAAATATATGACCACACTAGACCTGACGTCAGGCTATTTTCAGATCGCAGTAAAACCCAAGGATGTAGAAAACACAGCTTTTATTACAAAGTCAGGCCTCTATGTCATTTTGAGAATGCCGTTTGGCTTAAGCGGAGCTCCGGCTACATTTCTAGAAGTTATGGACATTGTTTTAAGGCCAGTCTTGGGCAAAAGTACAATCTTGATGATATTATTGTTACTAGCGAAACTCTAGAGAAACAAATTAAACATTTAGAGGAAGTTAAAGTATTAAACATTATCAAATGAGACGGGCCTGAAAATTAATCCAAGCAAGTGCAAATTTGCAGCCAAGGAATTGAGGTTCATCATCCATAAAATCTCGAAAAATGGGACTGAGACGGACAACTTCAAAATAATAGCGATTAAAAGTTATCCACCTCCGAATACGGCCAAGAAATTATCTTCCTTTTGGGAAATGTGCTTCTATTATAGATAATAAAAGATATAGACATAAAAGATTTTGCAAAGATAATTGAACACTTGTTGGTTCTTCAACGGAAAAAACGATGTTCACATGGACAGCGGAGGTGAAAACGGCGTTTGAAGAATTGGAACACGCCTTAATTAACGTCCCTGTTTTTAAATTCCCGGAAGGAGATCAAAATTTGGAAATTGCACCAGACGCGTCAGACTACGCAATTGGCGCAGTTCTTTCCCAAAGTGGGCAGCCAATAGACTTTTTTAGCGAAACGCTGAATCAGTAAGTAGTTATAATTAATGAAGTAATTATACCGCAGCTGAACGGGAAACCCTCTCGGTCTTATTAGCGGTGCAAAAATTCCGTGTTTACATCGGAAGTGCCCCGACAACTGTGTACTCAGATCATGAGGCAGTTTGTCGCTTATACTCCGGTAAAAATATTTTGCCCCGGCTCATACGTTGGACACTAAAACTGCAAGAGTTTAATTCAATAACACGCCAGGGAAAGAAAATGTTGTTGGGGATGCCTTATGAAGAATCAAGATCGATGAAGAGGGAAATACAATTAGATATGCGATGCTAACTGCTAAAATAATTTAATCTAGTGAAACAATAACTGCGGAATTATAAACGGACCCTGAGTTCAATGACATTTACGTTTATCTCGAATATCCTGAAAATTTTGAACATGTTGACTTAACGGCTATTCGCAATAGGGCGACCCATTTTGAAATTATTGATCAATTGCTGTTTTATACGAAAACAACCAGCGATAATCAAGAGCTGAGGCCAGTAGTCTCAATGCGTCTACGCTTAAATATTTTAGAGGAGCTCATTATTCGAAAATAGGGGGGCATATCGGGGTTAGAAAATCCCTGGAAATGGTCTGCGAAGCGGTGTATTTTTCCCAGTTGTACAAGGTGGTGGTGGCGTATGTCAGGTCATGTCATTTGTGTCAATTAATTAACGACGTTAATTACAACCCGGCCGGGTACTTAAATAGCATAAAAACCACTTTCCCAAATGAATTGGTTGGCATTGATTTGCTCGATCCCTACCCTAGAACAAAAATTAATAAAAACAGACACTTGTTAACCATCCTGGATGAATTCTCAAAATGGGGTGGAAATAATTCCCCTTAAACAAGCTTCAGCAAAAATAGTAGCAGATTCATTTTTAAATAAATATATTTTAATATACGGGGCCACACTAAAAGTAATATTAGATAATAGTAGACAATTCGTAAGTAATTTATTTGAAAATTTTTGCACAGGCCTTGGGCATACGCCATCTGAAGATGGTACCTTATAAACCGCAATCGAATATTGCGGAAAGTGTAAATAAGAATATAGTTAAAATTATTCTGGGATATGTTTAGAATTATCATGACCGTTGAGACAGCTGTGTCAATGAGTAGGGTGTCCATCTTAATTTGAACGATGTCCCTGCTGCTGCAGTTCAATCAATTACATTGACTGTAGTGAGACATTCACAGGACGGCCGAGTGTCGAACTGATGATAGTGCTATGATTTTGAAATGCTTAGACCATTTTACCACCAGGCGATCGGGGACAATTCTGACATGACATAATTTTATTTATAAACCTTCAATTACATTTTTCGTATCTTCTGATCTTATAATCTATAAAGTATTTTTATTTGTTTCAAATTTTGATTAATTTACTTTAAAAATTCTTTCTGTTAAAGACTATTGCAGAATTAAGGTATAACAGTTCAACTCTAAAATGACTAGTGGTGCCATCTATTAACTAAAATTGGAACTAAAGTAACCCAAAATTATTGAAAGTATTATATTATAAAGTATTTGAAAAGAAAAGATATTTGTGTAGGAATTTTTGAGATCATATTATTATTAAAGTATCATAATTATATAAGTTTCTTAGTTTAGTAGTAAGTTTAATAGTAAGTAATATAAAATTGCATTATAGATTGAATTTAATAGTGCCCATGCTGCCATCTGTTGGTAAACGTCTAAATTAAAAATGATATTATTTTTAGAAATTAATTTTTAACCCATGAAACAGGAGTCATATATATTTTTTCATACCCTGAAATTGGAGGACGTTTTGTTCCCTCCCCCTTTTTTTCTAAATTTTATAAAATCATGAAAAAATTTTAAATTTTACCCACCCTGAAAAAAATATCTTATAAAATGTTTACCCACCCTGAAAAAATGATTATATATAATTTCTATTCAGAGTCGCACATATATGTGCGAATAATTTAATATGAATTCTCTCACTATGCCTTTGCATAGAATTTTCAGATAATTTTTTATATCTAGAAATAATATCCCACTTGATTTGATTTTCATGCATAATCATAAATGGTTCACTTAATTTCTGATAAGCTGATACATTATCCCAGTCTACTCTATCTCTATATTCGGTGATGAAAGGTTCGGATAATTTTTGATATCTTGATATCAGTTTACAATCAATAACATTTTCGAAATTTCTAATTAAATTTTCACTTAAAGATGTGCTTTTAGAAACTTCAGGACAGTTAATATCCATTTACTAGGATGAAAATTCTTTGGAACTATATTTACATCCACTTAATTGTGATTGCTTTACATATTTTTCAACAGGGAAAAATTTTAAAGTATTTATAAAATCTTATTCTCGTAGATAAATTTCTTCATCCGTAACTGATTTAGCTTTCAGTAAATTTAATAGTTGTTTATAAAAATTGTAACATTGCTTGTATTCTTCTTTTCTTTCCAACTGACTGTTAGGGTAATGCTTATCTTTTGATATCTTTCATAACTTTTCCTAAAAATATAATTTTTTTTCTTTAAATATTCTTCTATAATATATATAGGATCATAATTCCTTCGGTATCTTATTTCTGGATTTTTTAAATCGAGCATGAAAAAACTATCAGGAAATATATATTTTTTTAATTCTTATTTAGAGATGCATCAACTTCTCTTATTATTTGCTGAATTTTTTTAGATTGTGTATTAAAAAATATAAAA
Organism: Stegodyphus mimosarum; assembly: GCA_000611955.2. Taxonomy (NCBI): domain Eukaryota; kingdom Metazoa; phylum Arthropoda; class Arachnida; order Araneae; family Eresidae; genus Stegodyphus; species Stegodyphus mimosarum. The sequence goes on along the minus strand of KK115064.1, from coordinate 397,211 downwards.
TAATTACAATTTTTTCTAATAGTGATAGGAGATAAATAAAAGTTGTGCGATATATAAATAATAGAAGCATTTTTCTTTCTTCCTCTAATAAACGTATCTTCAATATCTTTTTTATTTTTATCTGTTACGCAATCATCATAAGCAACAAGATTTTTACGCGAAGGATCTAAATCATCAACTGTTATAAATTCATTTAAATCTGATAAAAATACTACTTTTTTTTATATTTATCGTAAAAGTTTAACATTTCTTTTTTATCTTTTAAATTCTTAGTTTTAAGGATATCATCTCTTTCTGTATCTTCAAAGAAAGTATATGTTTCTTGCAATTTAGAATATTTGGGTTCATTGATATACCCTAGCCGTTTTACTAAATATTTAGTTCCTTTCTTTTTTAATATTTTTTCAATCTTGTATACATCATCTTTTTTATTATATTTTATCATTTCATTTTCATAAAATATTCCTTCAATTTTTTTCACCATTCAAGTCTTTTATTCTATGACTGTATACATATGGATATAATTTTGATTTTATAACATCTGATATAATAAAAATCTCTTCCGTTAAAGTCGGACCTTTAGAACAAATTTTTTTAAATTTTGGTATTCTGACACGATCTCCTATTTTATATTTATTCGTTCTCTTCGCTGTTTTGTGATCAACATATAAATTATAATAAACTTTTATTTCATTTCCAGGTTTAGTGGCTTCAACGCGTGTCATTTTTATAGATCTATGATATTAATTGTTATAATTTTTAACTAATTGGCGTAATACGTCCAAATTTCGATTCGTATTATTTGCGTATAAATATTTTACAATTTTTCTCCTGATGGTTTTATTAAAACTTTCTGCTATGGCAGACTTTTTTTCTTTACTTTTGGTTGTAAACCATTTTATGTTATAATCTTTAAACAGTTTTTGAGTGACCTTTCCTGTAAATTCAGTACCTTCATCCGTCAATATAAATTTTGGTATTCTTTCTTTAAAAACTTTTTTAAAACCTTCTACTACTACTTCAAATGATTTTCTTTTCATAGCAAAAACCCATGCATATTTACTAAATGCGTCTAGAACTGTTAGTAAATATTTGGTTCCATCATTAAATAATAAATCAGCCTCAAATTGATTATTGCTATTTGGAACATAAACACTTCTCTTTTAAATTTACGAATAACAGGTTTGTGTCACGTGTATTCATCTTGAGTATGTAAAAATCTTCAACATCTTTTTTAGAACATTCTGTTTTTCTTTTTAATTCATCAATTCCACAATAACCTGTTTCAATATTATAATATGTTGACTCAAGGTCTTTTATCCTAAAAAAACACTTTTTTTACTTTCACATTTTATACAATTTCTTTTTCCATTAGTCTTCCATTTTTAGTACTTGTTTTCTCTTTACACTTAACGTAATATATCCCAGGGCCTCCCATTCCAAATTTTAATTTAGCTTTATTAATTGGTTTAATGGTTCCTCTGGCTATTCTTTCTCCAAATGTTGGATAATTATATTATCTAAATCATTTATTAATTCTTCATCGGCTTTATGTCGTTCTTTGGTATCTTTTGTTTTACTATAAGCAAATTTGATAAAGAATGTTTTTTACATGATTTATCAACTCTATTGATTCCAGGATCACCGCGTTCTAAGCTTTTCTTTTAATTTTGTAAAAGGCCCACAATATTGATATCCTGGTAATTACATTTTAGGCGGATTTATTTTATCTAGTAACCATCCAACAAGATCTCTTCCACTAATAAGACCTATAATGCCATTTCCCTTTATTTAAATTTTTCATTATAATTACTTAGTTTTGTGTAAATGAAGCTAATACTTTTTGAGGTGACTTACCTTTATTTCTTTCTATTATATATTTCATACAAAGTAATCCCCATTTTACAGATGTTGATTTTTGTAAAAAACCATCGTTATGTCCAATATGTGTTTTTTATTCGATTTAATAAGAAAAGGTTTAACATTTTTAGGAATACAATCTTTTTTAAATTTTATATTGTTCTATATATATTCTCTAAATGGATCAAAATATTCAATAAATTCATATTTTGTATCATTATAATAAGAAACCCAATGGGTACCTGAACCTTTTGAAACATCCAAATTTTTAATCCCGTTTTCAAATTCCTTAATTTTTCCAGGTAATGAATCAGATGTATAAACTCCACTAAATACTTTTTCATATTTTCACAAATCGTTTTACCTGACATTCCTGCGTCTGTTATTGTTCCACTTTTTTTTAAAAACCATTTCCATTATCTTCAAAAGGTTGATAAACTCCATGTCCTGAAATTTTATCTAATGCTTTTTTAGTTCGCCAGACTCCAATACCACTGACAGCACCTAAACCTAAAGATGTTAAAATAGGTAATAAGAATGGTAAAAAAACATCAAAAATATCAGGTTATTCTTTCTTTAATTTATCCAAGGTATTGAAAAATGCTAATAATCCTCCACTTTTTCTAAAGCTGATTTATTAATTTTTGTATAAGGTCCTGATTCGAATTTATATGTTTTTAGTATTTCCAATACTTTTGGTGCATTTATGTATTTATAAAGTTCATTTAAAATTGCTGGTTTAATTTTTTTTAATTTATATAAATAATGAATCGCTATCTTTAGATGATTTAAGTTGTGCTGTACTTAAAGTAATTCATTTACCATTATCAAGCTGATTGATTTGTGTTTTTGTTAAATATAAATCATAATTTCGAGTTTTAAAATTTATCTGTAAA
>KK115064.1:361540-394399 GCA_000611955.2 Stegodyphus mimosarum | reverse complement strand
CTATCACTCAAATATCTTTCTTTTTTACATAATTACTCATTTATTATGATAAAAACTGATTAAAATATTGCTTTACATCTGTTTCTGACGTAGTACCACTTTTTAATAAAAAAATAACAAAAAGAAAATCTAATTAAATAATTTTTTAGATACTGAATTATTAGCAAGAATCTTATCTGTTAATTCTGACAAAATGTCCAAGTTGTCTAAACCCTTAACCATAATTTTTTCTTTCGAATTTATCCATTCAAGGACTTGACCTAATTTTTTATGTATGCATCCATCTAATTAGTGATGTATTCAAAGTTACTTTTTATCTCTTTATGTTTTTCTTTGATAGTGGGTCTTTCGATCTTGCAATAGCTAACCCAGATGATCCTTTTAGATAAGATTTTTTCTCTTTTTATGGATTTTGCCAGATTTGACGCTTCTAACAATGTTTCTTTATTTTCGTTTATATAATCACTAGGTAATTTTAATCTCATCTAATTAATGAGGTTTTTATTAAAAGCTGTATCAATAAAAGAATCTAATATATTATCTCCTGTAAGTTCAGTTTGTGTATCCATTTCTTTAAATAAATCATATTCAGTTTCAGGTCTTGATGATACTAAGGGAGGAAATGATATATTTTGTAAAGCATCTCGAATATTTTTTACAACTTCTTTATTTGAATTTTCATATTTTTCTCTCTCTTTCGTAACAGGTTTATCAAATTCTTTCAATACTTATTGCTCTCCTAATTTTTCTCTCAATTGATAATCTCTAATTTTCCTAATTTCTTTATCTAATCTTATTTTTTTTAATTTTTTGCTTTAATTCATCTCTAAGTTTTTTTCCATTTATTAAAGGAAATTTAGTCAAGTCAAAATAAAATTTACTCAAGTAATTTTACTCTGTAGTAAACGACAAATTTTTTCCAAGTAATTTTCACTTTCATCAATCCCTATAAATTTATACTTAACCTTCTTATTTTTTAAATCTAGTAAATTTCTATTTTCATTTGTAATACTCATTTTAATTCGAGAAATTCCTGTATTGGAATTATTAAATTTATAAAAGATCAGTTTTTCAAAAATTTGAACCATTTTACTACCAGGTCGATGAGTGTTTACAAATGTATGAATAATATTTGTAGAATGATTATTAGTTTGCACACCCTTAATTATACTACAGTGAACATAAACATCACCAGATAAGTATTCAATGTTTGCATGTTAACTTGCCATCTTTCTTCATATGTTTTTGGTTCAAATCCTAAAACTTTATGAAAATGACTTTCAGTTAAATCAATTTTATAATTTTCTGCTAATTTAATAGCAAATTTATTTTCTTCTTCTATTTATCCAATTTGAATAGGAGACATATATTTTTTAAATTGTTCTTCTTTTTGCTTATGTGGTAAATTGGGGTACTCATTATTAAATAGTAAAAATTGAATACGAATGTTTAATCTCTCTAAAGTATAAAAACCGTGTGTATTACAATTTTAATCCATTCGTTTCCATTCCAATAACCAAATACATTATTTTTATAAAATTCACACAAGTTGTCCCAAGAAACTTCAATGCAAAACTCTTGTAAAGCAATTTTTGAAAAATGAAGAGGTTTCGAGAATTCAACAGTAAAATCCTGTAAATACTCTCTTGTTTTCAATATAAAAGTTTTCATTTATTTCGTTTTAATTTTTGGCAAAGTATTTTTAAATTTTTTCCGTAATAAATGGAGAAGTATTGCTCGTATTGCAAAGAATTTAAGCCATTTTCTGAATTCTATCAATATAAGATTAATAAATTACAAAGATTTTGCAAATCTTTTGATAAAATTAATAAATATAAAAAAATTAATTTGTGAATGTGGAAAATCTTATACAAAAACTCATTTACGCAGACATTGAAGGAGTCTATCATATCAAGCGATGCCCTGAAGTCAAAGTGCTTTGAAAATTTTTCCTATATAAATGGAGCAGCTCAGATTGAGTGAACTTCGATCTACTATGGAAATGTTGAATCTCAAGCAGACTAAAAGGTAACAAGCATGAATTAATAAAAATATTGACTAAACATATAAGAAAAACAGGAGATTATAAACATGTTTCAGTCGATTTATTAAATATAGATGTAACAGATTATTTAAATAAAAAAAGAAAGAATTTATTGAGAAACCTAAAAAACGAAATACAATTAAGAAAATATTTGACTCTTTTAATTTAAAATATGATGACAAAATAAAAGATTTTTAAACCAAACACATCACAGGAAGCATCACATCCTATTGATTTAAGAGGAAATTTTAATCCTGATAAGTTATATATCGAAAGAAAAAAAAACAATTTATCAAACATCCTGAAAAAGGAAGTAAAATTTTAAAAATATTAGATTCATACAATTTGAAATTTAGTAAAAATACTAATAAATTCGAACCTAAAGATAGTAAAAAAGCTCAGAAGGTTATAATCTAAAAATCTTCTTTAAACCAGATTATAAAATTATACATTATGATGATAAATTTATAAAAAATATGGCGTTTGGAAGACGAGTTACAGAGTCATAGCATTAAACAATTTAATGCGTGTACAATATTATGATATTTTTATTTAGAAGAGCAATCCGAAAAATAAGAGGTAAATTTGATATTATTGTCCATAGTCCAGGACTCAATGAACCTTTTCATCCTCCTATGATGCCCACTCAAGATGCATTTAAAATATATCTAGATATTTTAAATCACAGAATTGAATATAAAGGATTGGATATAACAGAATGTGCATTTCAATTTACTGTAGTTGAGTTACCAGAAGGAAGTTATTTAAAACTGTTGAAAGAAGAAGATATATCCAACAAAAGAAGTATCTGTCAGATTAAAAATGATGATAATATTTGTTTAGCTAGTTCCATAATAACAGCTCTAAGTATTCAGAATCCTGATCACTTACGTGAAAAATTGAATTATGCAAAATTAACTAAAAATGGTATTACATATATTAAAAAGTAAGAATATTAGAAGAAACATTAGCTGTCAAACTACAGGAAATTTGTGATATTCCTTTAGATGTATGCGATTTAGATGATGTTAAACGTTTTGAAGAAATTTTAGATATTCAAATTACTATATTTTGCAGAGAAAATTTTAATCAAATATTATACAGTGGAGAAAATAGACCAGTAGGTATATATATTTATAAAACAGAAATCACTTTGATGTTATTACTTCTGTTACAAGCTTTTTAGGAAAACATTATTATTGTCATCATTGTAAAGTGAGTTATGATAAGATAGATAAACACAAATGTCCTCTAAAATTTAAAAGATGTTTTGTAGAAAATAGTAACTCTGAAGGTAAAGAAATATATTGTAATGAGTGTCTTAGATACTTTAAAAAATGCTTTAAATATCGTAAAAAAACGTAATGTCTGTGAAAAATTATGGAAATGTCCAAAATACGATAAGTGTATTTCTAAAAAAGATAGAGATCCAAAAGAACATCAATGTGATGAATTTAATTGTAGAAATTGCCGAGATTGGGTTTCAAAAGAACATAAATGCTATATAAAAAATGTAAATGCTTTAGGAGGATTCTATGAAAACATTTGTGTGATAAAGAAAATGATGAAATTTGTGATAAATGTAAAAGAGGATTTGCAGAAAAATATATGTTTTTCGGTTTTGAATCCAATCAAGAAACAGGTAATCATGAAGTTAATTTAGTAATAAATCAGGATTTTAATGGAAAAGAAACTATATTTGAAGCTTTTGAAGAATATTGTGGTTGGTTATTTGATAAAAAAAACATAAAGGTTACAGACAGTGTAACATACACAAGTGTGTAAACATTAACATACAATTTTGAGTTTTTACCTAATATTGCTTTAACAACCATATTAAGGTATCTACGATATACCAAGGCAATAAACTCATATATACTATGAGAGCAGTGGAATATAATATAAGATTTATCAATTCTATTAATTTTATTCTCAAACCACTGAGAGATTTTCCTGAAACATTTGGATTAACAGAATTGGCTAAAGGTTACTTTCCCCATTTATTTAACACATCTAAAAATCAAAATTATGTAGGAAAATATCCTGATAAATATTATTATGGTTATGATACTATGACCTTAAGCCAGAGACAACCCTTTGATGAATGGTATGATTCTGTTAAAAATTATGTTTCTGATTTTCAAAAAGAAATTATAAAATACTGTAAGTCTGAAGTAGATATCCTGAGAAAAGGATGTTTAGAATTTAGAAAAATATTCTTAACAATAGCTGATATTGACCTATTTAAATATATTATATTATCGGGCGTATGTATGGCTATTTATTGAAGTAAATTCTTAAAACCAAATACTATTGCTATACTATAGATGAAGATATAACCATAAACGATCATTATAGTAAAAAATCAATTGCTTGGTTAGATTATTTATCTCATGGGTATAAAATCAATATACAACATGCTCTCAATGGAGGAGAGAAGAAACTGATTATAAATGGTAATACTCTTCAAATAGATTGATTTTATGATAATACAGTTTTTCAGTTTCATATCAAATTAATCATGGATACGATGTATTTCATTATAAAGGAATCAAAGATGGACAATATATCCATAAATTAAAGAATTAGAATAAATGAGAAATATTTCCCATCCTTTCAATTTTTCAGGGTGCCCTGCATTTCTTTCCTTTTTTCTTAAATTTTAATATTTTTTTTGTCTAATCTGAATTTTTGGTGTTTGAAAAAATGTAAAAATACTTCACTTTTTAATTAATTTTATGTTTATATGTTCTTTTTTAAGTATTTTATGTTTCTTTCATTAATTTTAATGAAAATTTTGTCTACGTTTTTAGATTTTTGAAAGAACGAAAAAAAATGTAAAAAAAATGGATAATATTAAAAAAATTGTGGAAAAACGTTATATTTTGGTGAATGTCATATCTTTTCATTCAAAAAGGCTTTAAAATAGCAACCTATGTCCTAAAATTAAGGTGTCCCATAGTATAGGACATAGGCTGCTGAAGGATATCCAGAAAATTATTGATGAGGCCATCAAAAATTCTGATGCGGCAAGGCAGAAACAGAAGTTATATTATGACAGAAATAGACGCGATGTAGAATATGCCGTGGACAGAAAGTATTAAAAATCAGACATTCCTTATCGTCTGTACCCGAAAGCAGGGTGACCAAATTTGAACCCACGTTTCATGGGCCGTTTATAATTCAAAGAATAAAATACTCTACGCTCTATTTAAAGGCAGAAAATGGCCAGCAAATAATTGCTAATGTGGACAAGCTTAAACCATACTATAGTTGTACATTCTAAAAGATCTATTTCATGATCCTGGAAGTGCGCCAAGAATCTCGATGCCGCCGTCGTCGAGCAAAGATCCTCCAGCAACCAAAAGAAAACAAGCTGAAAACACTGAAGAAAGTACCGCGAAGCGAACGCAGCAGCAGCCGCAAAGTTCAGGGTTAGCGAAAATGAAGAGAACGAAAAAAAGAAAAGTTCCCTTACAGCAGAAGCAAGTGCCGGAGGTACAGTGGAAAAAGCCTATAATTAGTATTCCAAGAAAACGTCCAACTCTAGAACTTAAGCCAACCATCTCGAAAGAAGCCACAGGAACGTCGGAGCGAAGAAGAGGAAAAGGTTAGCTGATTTGGAAGCGGTGCCGTTCCAGCATGCCAGGAATCCAAAAAAGGGTTTAAAGATCCCCACCAACGAAGCCGGCCCCAGGACCTAAAGAGAGAACCAGACTTCAAGAATCCTCAACCCATAAGGAAGTCTGCGCGTTTCATCACAAGAGGAAAAAAACGGAAAAGATTTCCGACGGAGGCAACAAGCCCGCCAAGCCGGAAAAGAAAATTGCAAGTTCTGAAGTATCTTACTTTCGAGTTTTTCTGCTTAATTAGGATGGAAGAGTTTAGAAGAATAAAAGATAAGTGAAAATGTTGCTTCTTTCCAAGTTTTGCATTGAAAGTTCGATTTATGTCATGTTGTTTAACCCAGTGAACGGCCGGCTTCGATTCTATTTACCTTCTGAAAACTACAGTAATAATGAACCATGTTTTCAAAATTTTTTCCGTTTAACTAAAATCGTTCTCAAACGTCCCATTGTAAGATTTCCTTTCCCCCTCCTTGTAGCGCGATCAACAAGTCGTTTACTTAACTGATGGTCTCCTGTTGTTAAACGCTTTTGTGCATTGAATTCTGCCTACAGGCGATAAACAGATGGTCGCTTGCCTTACCGAGGAAGGAACCGCAAGTTTTGTCTGCATGCTTTGGTGTGAAGAAAAAGATGTTTTTTTGTGGAAATTCAAAAACAGAAAAGGGAGGTTCCTATTGACTTGCTACTAAAGTTTGTGCATATTTCTGATTTTAATTGCTTATTTTGATTTTATTGTGTTTGGATACATTAATGTACGTTTACAGAATGTTAATTTGTTGAAAATGCTTAATGAAAATTCCTTCAAAAATGAATTTTAGTGCAGTGCAAATATCTTAAATGGAATACTAATAAAAGTTCCAATTTGATTTGTATAGATATGCGTATCGCAGTCATAAAAATCTTACGAACTAATGAAATGGCTTATTTTAACTAATTATCCGCTTTTGATTTAAGCTATCAAGGTTTAACGTCAAGTTAAAATTTGTAAGAAGTATAAAATACCAAATTCCTCTTGAAAGTTACATGTACGTGATAATAAATACATTATTAAAATAACGAACACATGCTTAGTGTTGATCATTTTGGCAGATGGTTTGTAATTCATTTTATTATAAATCTATTTAATTTATCTTGTTTCATATTTATAAAAGAGAATTTTGCCGGTATCTCATTTATTCGTTGGCAGAAGTAATAGAATAGTGAATATTTTGAAAGAAATTTCAGTTTTAATCATATGCGACTACCTTGTTAAAAAGGAGATGTACATACAGGCAAAATAATGTCACAGATACATCTCAGTGTCCGAAAAGAATGGCCTGGTTTTGAAATTTGGGGCATTTTCATATGATTATTTTTGACAGAAAGAATTATCTTATGTAAATCATAAAAGAACATTATTTAAGTTCATCACTTAAAGACAGCACTTGTATCCAATTGCTAAAATTCATTTTAAGGAAAACTTAGAATAAAATATACATATAGAATATTAAAAGGAATAAAATATACATATAGAATATTAAAAGGAATAAAATATACATGTAGAATATTAAAAGGAATAAAATATACATGTAGAATATTAATATTACATTCTTTTACCCTTCAAAGTGGAATTTTCGTGATTTTCCCCTTGCCTAATATGGATGCCAGCAAGTTTCCCTAAGAAAGTCCTCTAAAAGGAATATTACCTTGGCCAGCAAGGTCGCCGGATCTCTCTCCTATTGAGCACGTTTGGAGCATTATGGGCAGAGTCCTCCAACCAGCTGGGGATGTTGACGATCTAACGCGCCAGTTGGACAGAATTCGGCACGATATCCCTCAGGAGGACATCCGCAACCTCTATCAATCGATGCCAAGCCGAATAACTGCTTGCATAAGGGCCAGAGGTGGACAAACGCGTTACTGTGTTTTTCAGTTTGTGAAGCTCTAGCACTTCAATAAATCATCCAGTTTTGTCAAACTGTAATCATTTGTTTTTCTGTACATGTACATCACTTCTTCCGATTTTCGTCCCATTCGGATAATTCCTTGATGCGTCATTTTTTTTTTTTTTTTTTTGTCTAAGAGTGTATTTAGATATCTCAATTCACATTATCAAATGTTTTAATTTAGGTAAACAAAAAAAGCTGAGGATTTCCATTTAAACTATTTGTTTTACAATAAAAAATAAGAACTATAATTTTTAAATAAATCTTGCAAAACATCAAATAGAAAGAGAAGCACACGAATGTAAAATTTAACATTATGCCAAAATTTTTCACTGCCATGTGTATTACTGACGGGGCGGCAGATTTTAGTGACTGAAAAATGTTTAGAATTTAAAGAAGCATCGAACAAGAAAATTTAGGGATGGCAAAATCTTAAGAATTTAGAGTAAGCGCTTCGAAACAAGAATTTATTGGCCGGCAAAATTGTTAGATCACTAGAGAAGCACAGAGCAATCAATTTAAAAATGGCAATTTTTTTAATTTGTGGAACATCGGTCAGGAGATTTCAGAACCCACAGAGATTGCACTGGAAGACAAAATGCCTAGCATAGACCCACAGATTAATTTGCAAAAGGTCTGAAGAAAGATTTATACACAATGCAGCAATTTACAATTTCTGCTGCAACAAACTGAAATTTAATATTGTAGTTTCACACTGTACATCAGTTTATGAAAATATGTTGATACTTTTGATGCATTTTCTTTATCTTCATTCCAAAGTATGCTAAAAACAAATACAAGCATACGATGGCTACCTCCTTGAGGAAAGGGATACCTTTGTAGATGACATTTTCAGGAAAACTGGTTCGTATTTACAACCTAAAGATCGCCAAAATATTATGCAACGAAAGCATTAGTCGGAATTCAAACCTACGTCGAACAACCAGTGTTCAGTTGAGTTACATTCATAAATACGCAAAATGCTTGAAATAAGTTATTATTACATCCAACAGTGATATGATCTTCCGATGCAATTTAATGGAACAACGCTATAAAAGAATGAGAATAAGAATTCGTAGTTTTTCAGTTAGTACGGAGATTTTTTTTCCGCTATCGCCGTACGGAGATTTTTGTTTTCGATATTTGGTTTAAATCAAATTAACTAAACATTTGCAAATACAAAATTTTGGATAGCTACTGAAGATTTTAAGATTCTATATGTAAACTCATTTTATCTGTCCTTTTCTTAAAAAGGTGATACAGAACCCAATTTTCGAGGAGTGCAATAATTACTAGAGAAGCGATTCTGATTTCTTTCTTCTTTTATTCTCATTATAAATTTATCCCATAATTATTAGAAAATTTTTTCTCCATAAATGATGATTTGCTTTCCGAAAACATTATCTGGAAGTAGCAAAACTGTAGTAACGTTCGAATGAAACTTTCGTAGAATTTCCCAATGACCTGTTCCTTCTTAGGGAAGAAAGAGGAAAAAGCTTGCATACGCCGCCATTCTCGCTGTTTATTATCTATTAGACAATGGACATTCTCTGATTCGTAGTTGTAAAAGCTGACAGGTATATGTTCATGCCGACGCAAAAGTATTGCCGAAATTACTTTCGGTCCATGAACCAAATTAGTTCAGAAGTTCCGCTCTCTGTTTAAGGCTACTCTCTTCTATTTGAGATGAATGAAATCATTTTGTATGCTTAAATATTGTTTTCTAAACTTACTGGGTAGAATCAGCCAGGCTGTAAAACAGCATTTGTATGCATAAGACATTTTGTCGATAACAGAATTTCGCGTGGAAAAAGGCACAGTTCAGCAGTAGCTGAGGAGCTTTGAATTTGAAGTTAGTAACGAAAATTCGTACAGCATTTGTATGCATAAGATATTTTGTCGATAACAGAATTTCGCGTGGAAAAAGGCACAGTTCAGCAGTAGCTGAGGAGCTTTGAATTTGAAGTTAGTAACGAAAATTCGTAGTTCCTTTTTTTTTGAACCCTTAAATCGAAGTTAACATCCTAATTAAACTTCGAGGATCCCTAGAGAATACACTTTCTCATATTGTCATTCGACAAATTATAAGTTTTTTCATTTATCTTCAAAATTTAAGCTATCTGTTATTGACTGAGAAAAGCTGGTGATTCATTATAGTTAAAATTACAACTAACACAGCTATAATTGCAGTTGTAATACAATTACTATTCGAATTACAATATAACTGTAAAAGCAATTAGATTTTTGGCTCTCAGCAGTAATAGAGCAGATAAGACGCCTATGGAATAGTGTAAGTTTAAATCGAATTCGAATTCCGGCTAACAGTCTAAATGTTTGGACATCTCTATGGATTTCCTTATGCGTAACCTGAATGCAAACCAGTTTCCTTTAGAAAATTCTCCGTGTATACATCATTCTACTTAAATGTTTAATCTCATGCAATTACATAAAGACCTTTTTCTGCTTTTCCTCACTAGTGATGTAAATATGAGGCAGTTTCTTTTAGAAAGTCCTCCACAGAAGCATCTGTTGGTGCTTTATCATAATCCAAATCGTATAACATTCATAGGCGCAAAAGAAAATTATACTTTTATTTATTAACCTAGAGGTATTAAAATCGTCTCTGCATTAGGCAACATATTATCAAATAATATGTTCCGAGGCACATATGTGTGGCGTTTAAAGCGTATTTTATTGATGTTAGTAATTGCTCAAATTCTTGTCAATTAAATAGATAAAAATTCACATGAATTAGATGTATTACGAATTACATTACTTACACTTTATTGAAAATAAAATAAATATGTAAATTATAAGCGAATACGTATATTCTCTTTCAACTCCTTATTTAAATAATATACTGTTTAATTTAAGAAGTAAATTAAAGGTCCTTTGACTGTAGCAAATTGTCAGCTTGCATGTGTAAACATGAAAGATTTAATGCCTCATGACAGATTTAATGGCGACATTTATACTGAAGTGAATTACTTTACTAGAGTAATCTAGCTTCATGGTGACTAAACGTGAGGAAAGGTAAAGACATAGACGTTTCTGACATGGGAATAAGTACCAGTAGGAGCATAAAGTTATTTACGTTATAAACACATATTCATGAAACTCCCGTTACATTTTCAAATTAGATTCGTTTAATTCATAAAGTTAAATTTTTATTTAAACTTCGGAATAAACTGGGGAAATTGTCAGTTGCAATTTATTTAGCTTTCGGAGTTACGGATTACTGTATTAGCTCTGTAACTGGTTTTCCCTCGGCTGATCTCTCACTGTAAAGGCATTTATTTACCAAACGTGAGACAAACGGCAATCTCTATGGCTTCTGACAAATATTTCCTCTTTATAAACAGATTGGTGCTAGCTCTCGTAGTCAGCACAGTGGCCCTTCACTACACAAGGAACAATTGCAGTTAATCTAACTAGATTTTAAACTCTGTTTCATATGCTCCTAATTTGCATAAACATATATTTAAATTAACTCTTAGTACAACATAAAATAATTGTCGTAACTGAAATCTATTAATTGAAAAACATATAATAAAACAGCATAAGAGGGTATTTGAAAACTAAATCTGTGATTCTAAGAATTCATGTCATAAATAATGGATAAAACACATCATATTTTTGTTCTGATTTCATCGAGAATGCTAAATTCAGTAGAAAACACATAAAAATGTCATCTTAAGTTAGACGGAATGTTAGTTATTATTTTGTTTCTGAGATTCTTCAGTTCAAAGCACTTAATTAAAAAAAATAAAAGGAAAAAAAAAGACAGAAAGAAAGAAAGAAAAAGAAGACGAAGAAGCTTTTCAAATCATGGATAAATAACAACTCATCAGAAAAAAAAAATGAAAATTTGCTTTGGTTCAGTACAGAAATTACAATCCTGTTCAAAATCCTCAGGGTAGTAAGAGGAGTGAGAAATTTTATAAAAAAATTTTTGAATTCCACTGTAAGAGAAAGGAAGTGATAAAGGAATTAAAAAATATATAAAATTTGTAAACTTGACCGAGTAACTGAATTAAATCTTCGGCAGGCTTCGGTAGTCTTTCCTCTTTATCTCATGGCCTTCATTCGGATGAAAAACGTTTTGGGAAATGAAATGAACAGAAAAATCAGGAAAGTTACAAATTAATTCCTCTGTGTATGTCAGTTCAGTAGAGCTTAACGATATTAAGCTACAATAACACGAAGGTGTTGGAATTAGTCGAAAATGTCGCTTAGCAACGGCGCTGAATAAAGCCAAAAACAACGAACATCGTTTCAGAACCAGCCACTCGATTATAACAGTAGTTGACTCATGACTCTAAGCAGCCGTTTATGGAAGAGGTAAGCAGCATTTCACTCTTTCAGTTTAGTAAGATTAACTACATGAAGATATTTTCTAGTAAAATTGTAAAACAATGAACATCAGACCGCAAAGTTTGGTCAGTGCATTCCATTTGCTTCAACAGACACTTCTTTACACGTGATGCAGTCCCTAACAGGCTTCAAGGTAAATTAACCAATGGATCTGTCTTTGTTTCTTATTCAATCTGACACAATGATGTGTAGGTAATGACTGCGAGTTTTAAAATATAATCAAAATAATTTCAAAATACTTAAATCATTTTTCTTTTAAATTATCAAAGAAATTTAGTTCTTTTTCATTTCATTAACCTATTTCGCAAATGATGATGCAATGATTGTGTCGAAATGCATTGATCTTAAAAGGTTTTTCAAGAAAACAGAGTCCCAGAAGACCTATTTAATGTCACTGAGTTACAAATTTTAATTTTCTTTTTGTCACGTGGATCAAATTTCGCAAATCCGACAAAATTTCAGTTGCGGAATTTAAATATGCTGAATTTTCATATAATTCTAGCATTTTATAATGTTTAGTTTGTATGAGTAAACATAATTTAATTGCACATCGAGGATTAAAATTATCTAAAAAGTATATGTCTTCAGGTCAAATAAAACAAAAACTTTGCTTGACCAGAAGAACTTCTCTTTACTCACAACACACGGGCCAGGGTTTCACTAAGAAAGCATAAATTTCCCGAAACTACTATAAGAAAAATTACTTTCTTGATTTTAATGTAAAAATTCTCCTGGTATTTTATACCTGGATTTGGGTACTTTTAGTATAGTCTTTTAATTTCTTTAACATATTTTAATATGCACGTATATATACGTTCTTACAGATATCACAAAAAATATTCTTATATATATATGTATATACGGCCTTGCCGGTTAGAGGGCTAGATGCATTAGATGCGTTATATATTGTACTTAATGCCATACACACTATACAATTTACATTCTATGCATTTGAGTACGTTAATTTATAGCACTAGTTGCAGTAACTGTGCTCTGCGCCGCTCAAAGCATAGCTCTACATGCTATGGGCGCTCACACATTGTATAAGATATTGTACATATTGCGCTATTGAATGCACTATTACCAATACGCTGTACAATATTCTATTTATTATATACGCATACTTATATTATTACACCCATGCATTAGTGTACCTGCTGCGAATATAGATAACTATACCATTTATTTTTAAACATTATTATATTATATGTACATTTTTTTGCGCGTTCCCAGCTTAATGTTACTTTTAGTACGCAAAGTAACATTACGCTTAAAATTAGGCATTAACATTAGTCAAAATAGACGTCTTGCAAAAGACACTGGAAATCAGTTTACATGGATGTTCTATATCTCTGGGAATAGATTGTAAGGTATTTCTCCCGCTTTCCAAAGTGCCTTCGTGGTGTAATGGCCAGTACACTCGGCGCGCATTCCAGAGATCCGAGGTTCGAGTCCCGGCCAGGACATTGCTCATTTCCCACATCTCTTGCTTCGAAATAACCTAATGTCTCTACAGTGACGCCCGAACGTAAAATGGTGGTGGAAGATGATCCTGCACCACCAGGATTTGGCGATTGGGTCCCCTAATTCCCAGTCGCCCTTTAAAAGGGGGCATATGTAAGGTATTTCTCTCGCCTTCTTAGCATACCTTTGTGGTGTAATGGTCAGCACACTCGCCGCGAATTCGAGAGGTCCGAGTTTCGAGTCCCGGCGAGGGCATTGCTCATTTTTCATGTCTCTCAGCATCAAAAATCCTAATGTCTCTACAAGGCGTCAATACACTATTACTGTGGACTACACAAATAACGTCCTAGTCCTTTCGCGCCGAACATCTCACATACTCCAGCAAGAAACGCATTCATTTCCCGTCCGGCACGTTGGAGTGCCAGAGCGTTTCCTCGTTCATTTCCAGCCGTCCCACATTTGTATCAGTGTACCGGAACATTTTAAAAACCATTAACATTAGGCATTAACATTAGTCAAAATAGACGTGGTGTCAGTTGTTGCGGGGGAGGAGAGGAAGCGTAATGTAAACAACTCGGCTCTTTAACCGTGGCTTTCTCGAAGGCCACGCTTTAACTCGCCATGTGATATAAACATTAGCGCTTCTGATATCCCTTTGAATCCTTTTTTTATCCTTTTTCTTTTTCTCTACTCTGTAGAGTCTTCTAGTGTTACTATGTGGGGTTTTCTTACATTTTGTATTGCTTTTATAGCTTATATTTCGAGTACTTCTATTTCTACTTCGAGAAAACCTCGAATTCTGCTTATTATAGCGAGCAAGCGTTATTTATCAGACGAAGGATATACTTACACGGGTAATTGAGCCAATTATGGAATGAATGATTCATTTTCTAAAGAGTTAGAGCGATATTTCTAGTAATTTTCATACTGACATTTTGTCAGAGACTGAGCTCACTGAATGTCTGCCTTCTGATTCAAGTGAAATACTTTGTTACTTCTTGTAAATAGCCTTTCTTGTACTTTTGTTTAATTTAAAAGTTTATTAACGTATTTTATGAATTAAAACTTCAGAATAATTTGAATAGCGTTTCTGAAAATTACTTTTCAGAGTAAGCGAATTTTTTATATATTTTCTTGTAAAGGGAATAGATTACTAAACGCTAATTTTAATATATATTATAGTTTATAGAGACATTAGGTTAATTCGAAAGCAGGAGTGATGAAAAATGAGCAACGCCTTCGCCGGAAATCGAACCACGGAACTCTTGGTTACGCGTCGAACGTGCTGACCACTACTACACCACGAAGGCATACGAAGGAGGTGGGAGAAATACCTTATATGCTCCTCCTTTTAAAGGGCGGCTGGAGTTCAAGGGACCCAGTCGCCAAATCCCTGTGGTGGAGATTCATCATCCACCATTCTTTTTAGTTCGGACGCCAGTTGTAGAGTCATTAGGTTTTTTTAGGAGCAGGAGAGATGAAAAATGGGCAATGCTTTCGCCGGGAATCGAACCACGGAGCTCTCGGTTACGCGTCGAGCGTGCTGACCACTACACCACGAAGGCATGCGAAGAAGGCGGGAGAGCTTATAAAATAGTACCAAAAATTACGAAGTTAGGATATACACTTTTCTTTTGTATTTTTAGTCCAAAGGGGCAATTTGCCCCGAAGGACTATTAATTTCGTTTTTGGCATTTTGCGTTGATTCATTACAAGCGTTGTTTTACTTTTCAAATTGTTGCCACCAAATATTATCGCCCTGTATTATATTTTAAAAAATTAAATAATGAACAATCTGCATAAATATATGTATGTTTCTCTCATTTTGATAAAACAACGGTACCTAGAGCCATCAAATTTTGAATAACGTAATCCTCCTTTGAATATGGGCATCTGGAAGCCCAAATTTTAAATTTGGAATTTATTTTATTATCGATTTCATATTTTGTAAAACTTTAACGAAGTTTTGATTAACAAACTCAAAGATTTCAAAGCGAGCAATGGCAACGTTATACAGAAAAAACATTTTTATCTCCAGTGTGTATCGGAAATTCTAAAGGTATGCTCATTTTAAAATTATTTTGCGATATTGCTCTTAAACTGAATTTTATGGTTTAAGTGTGAAGAACAGGACATTTAATAAATAAAGGTGACACACAAAATGTTAAAAAAACGCCCCTGTTTAGCTTTAAAACTGTTTATGCTTTATTTTATTCTTCTCTATAGATGGCGCTGCCCTCGCGCCAGATGTTTGATGCCTAATGTATTTTTTAATTTTGTCTTGTGTCTGTGGCAACAGATTAAAAAAAATGACTGGCATTCGATGCTAAAAAAGAATGACACCGCCAGGACTTTGCAAGAAGAAAATCGCACTTTTCACGCTCCTCAATTTTCGCCATTTTTTGCGATAATTACATCACTTAAATCATACCATCTTACTGAGGAAGCTAAGACTAGCGTTTTGACATATGGATCAAGTCTGCATCCCCCATACGTAAAAAGTTATTAATTAACTTCTAGTTCATTTGTGTGATCCCATTGTGTTCGCCATTGTTCACACAAGGCAGGAATAAAATCCATTAATTACTCTCAAGATTTATATCACCGGACGCGCAACTGAATCAGGTATTCCTTGAAACTATTTCGTAGTGATTAGGTTATTATTACGTTAATTATAATGAATTTTTAGCTAGCACGTGGTGTGATCAGCTATCCTTGAAAACTGTACGAATAAAAGTGCGGTTTCAACCGCGAACATGTTGCCCACTACGAGAAAATGCTCCTAAGTGGTAACAAAAGGTATTAGCTGTTTTTTCATCAAGCAGTTTCTCCAGTATTTACATGAGAAAAAGATGAAATAATCAGAGGAAAATGACGATTAATGAATTCTAAATTAAAAGATTCTCCGACAAATAGATCAGAAGATATAAAAAAATTAGCATATTCTCTTCTTTCTGCCCTGGAGGAAATTCCATCGCAGCAATCCCCGCAAGAGAAAGAATCTACACAATGGTCCCCTCCAGCTAAGTGCCTCTCCTATTACGTTTGCGATGTTTACAAAGAAGAAAAGACAGTGGATATTCCTCAAAAGTGCAATTACTCATTATTTAATTGGAATACGGCGGCAACAGGACCAAGAATTTCACTCTCAGGACTTTCAGAAGATCTTAAAAAGTATACTTTGCTTTTCTTTCAGTCATCAACTTCAATTTTAGTGCTTTTGGTGAAATTTTAAATTTTAAACTTCAGTGACAGCTTGAAAAGACTGTAATTTGTGTAATACGTTTAGTATTTCAATGTTTTCGCACTATTTTGTTTAACAAGGATTATCAATTATCCTTGTTTTTCCTTCAATTATCTCTCTTGAGGATCACCTAGCGTACGGAAGAGGTACTGCTGCCAAGGTAGGACTTTATAATCCTTTTATTCTCCGGGGTCTCAGCATCCTTTCTTCTGTAATTCATTAATTATATACCACATGCATTGCATAGTTTAATAACAAAAAGTGTTAATTACTTAATGCTTAAGCAGATGAATTAAGATGCCTCATATTCCATACGTTCTTAAGTGCTGAATAACGCATGTGGCTTTATATATACTCGGCGTAATATTTTTCAATTCCTTCTCCCAGTGTTCTTAATAAGTTACATTCTTATATTACTTAATTTTATTCACTTATTGCTCTGAATAGAATCTATTGGTTCTCAGCATTCTATTTTTATGTTTATACTTGTTTTATGTTATATATTTTAGATTTTACTCGACTAATCTGATTAGTATTTAATAATACTGGTTTTATTTTTCTTATAAAATTGGCTTTCAAAGTTTAGAAAACATTTGTATTCGGGGCTTTTTTGTACTACTGCATTTCTCAGGGGTGTAAGCAACTTATCTCAGTATAATTGCTTACAATTTATAATAAATATTCCATCATAGTCATCTCCCAGTATGGAACAGAGCCCAGTGTCCATCACCTCAGAAAGTCTGCTTTTACCACCGGAAATAACAGCAACAGTATGCCAAGAACCGCACAAAAGAGCCGTAAAACTCTGTTATGCATGTCTAGATCTAGCCAGCACAAGACGAGGCCGAAAACGCGTCATCCCACCAGGAATGTTCGCAAAGCTTAAAAAGATGCTCGATGAGCTTAGAGATATCGCTACCAGTAATGTGTTGGTTTTCGCATCCAACCCACGCCGTCACATGTCAGTGCGATAACTGAGTCACAATCATCATTAATATAGAAAAAATGTCGTCGTTATTAGAGGATAATAATGTCCCTAAAATTTCATAGCAAAGGAACCAAGGAAAAGTAACCCAACAATTTTGCTCTACCCAAAGCAAGAGCTTAAATGCCATATTACAGAGAAATTAAATCAGATCCTTCCCCTCAAAGAAATAAATGCCAATATCGATTGTATAACTAATATTAAGAACGGAGGCGTTGCGATCAGCAGCGCTTCAAAGGAGGAACTCAACAAGATTACTTACGCCATAAATGTTTCCTAAGAAGCAAATAACTTAAATAAAAACACCAAGGGTTAAAAAAAACCTAAAATCTCAATCAATAATAACCCGAATACATTACCGCCAAAATTAATTCTCGAAGAACTAGTTGACCAATTAAAGATTGATAAAGAGGAGATTGCACCTCTCTTCTATACAAAAAGCAAAACCCCCAACACCATTAAATGGGTTCTCGAATTCTCCCCTCGTATTCTATCAAAATGTATAGAACGTAGGAAAATTATAATTAATTGGAGCACTCTCCCAATCGCAGAATTCTACGGAGTGAGGAGATGCTACAGATGCCGAGATTTCTCACATTCTGGTAGTACATGCAAATATAGGACATATTGCGGTTTCTGCGGCGGACCTCACTCCATAAGAAATTGCAAAGAAGACCTTCCGGATTGTATCAACTGTAAACTTTTCAATTGCCATATGGCACTTACATCAATACTTCACATGCTGCCTCCTGTCCCAAATGCTCATTGTATCAGAGGGAAATCTCAAAACTTAAAGCTGGCTACAGTCTACGCATCAACGCAAGAAGAATAGTTAGTCTTCTTTTAAGTCACTTCAAACTTCCCTTTTTTGTACATGGAACCATCAAGTACTACCACTGCTCCTTCAACTCTTCAATATAAACTGTTCACGACAATTTTACACATTAATTTTCCTCCGCAGGACAAGCTTAGAATCCTCCAAATAACTTAGGCAGAGGAAAAAAAGCTTCAGAACAACGTAGTGAAGTAATTGAAAATAACAATCATGATGTAATTTGCATTACTGAACTGTATTGCGTAAAAGGGGCAGTTAGATGCCTTCCTCTTCACTGGCAAATATTTCAAACTAACCAGAATGATCCTCTGGTTAACCCACGTGCGTGTATTATAGTCACCAATACCAAATGGTCCCTACAATCATTTTAAGCCATGGAGACGTGATGACGATAAGTATTAACTGTAAATATGAACAGCTACTAACAACTTCCATTTACTCCTCACCGCAAGAGGATATGGAGCCGAATCTCCAGAGATTAGAAAATATCCTTAGTTTACTTAGATCACAGCACGTGATTACAGGTGACTTCAATGCCCACCAGCAAATGTGGCATTACAATAATACAAATAACAGAGGACATACACTTGCTGATTTTATTGCTACACACAATCTGTATATACATAACCTCTTTTCAGACACTCCTACATTTGAAACAGCAAATGGTAAAGGATAGCCGGAATTGACACTGTCAATATTGAGTATTTCCAATAAAATACAAGAATGGAAAGTTCTTGATGACCCAAGTCACTCAGATCACAACTATATCTCATTTGATTTATCAGATGAAATTCCCGACCTCAAATTAAGAAGATTTTCAATCTCAAAGCAGAAAGCAAGGCAATTTGGAAGGAAAATCTCCACCTGTCTCCAGTATGCGGAAAGACTTATAGATGAATGCACATCGTCCGATTCAGTACATGATATAACGGAAACGATTATTAAAGCGATACAGGAGACAGCAACCAACACCTTTAAACTCCCTAACAATAACAAGAATACGAAAACTAACTGGTGAACAAAGGAATTAAGATGTGAAAAGCAACATACAAAAACTCTTCGTAGAAAAATGAAAAGTGCTCCTGAAGGTTTGAAAATGGAAATATGGATAAAATATAAGCAACAATTAGCAAATCACAAAAAGCAAATAACCGAGGCAAAATTATGCAGCTGGAAGAAATACTGGTGTAATAATAAAGATACATACGGCCAACTATATAAAATGGCTACAAGTAAAGTTTTCAGTCAGCTCTTCCAAAAGATAAAATCTCACATAACAGCCAGCCTGGTAATGTCACCGAAATTATCCTCAACAATATTTTAGATGCTGTCTTTCTGAAAGAAAACGTAGAAGACGATGGCCATTCACATTCCGATATTAGATGCAATAATACCGCTCCAGATACCACAGATTATGTGGAATTTCACTCACACGAAATTTCAAAGATTATTAAGCACCTTCGGAACAATAAAGCTCCGGGACCTGACGGATTAGACAACAGGATTATTAAAATAATTCACCACGCAATTCCCTTTCTGTTCCACAAACTATTAAACCTCTGCTTCAAATTTTAATTCTTCCCGAATTGTCTAAAACAGGGACAAACAATATTATTCAATAAAAATGATAAGGATCCAACAGATCCGGGAGCCTTCAGTCCAATAAACCTTTTACCCGCAATAGGTAAACTACTGGAACGTGCAATCGCAAGCAGAATACACCACCACTTAGAGAAAAACGATACCATAAGCCCCAACCAATACGGCTTCAGGCCTCTCAAATCCCCGTCACATGAGATAGCAGAACTTCAAGAGCAGATCCATAGTAATAAATCTTCAGCAGTCCACACAGCAGTACTCTGTATGGATCTCAAAAATGCGTTTTATCCGTGTGGTGGCTTGGTATCCTTGAAGCTTGCGTAACATTAAATATTCTCAGAATATATTCAAGCTAATGAATAGTTTCCTAACAAACAGAGCAACGATTATGATCTACAATAACTGCACACTAGAAACAACAATAAAAGGGGATGTCCACAGGGCTCTTGTCTAAGTGCAGACCTGTGGAACATCACCTTCAATTATATCACCTCCTACAAGGGACCGGACCATACAAAGCTCATCGTCTTTGCCGATCATGTGGCGCTTGTAACAAATGGGCACTCAAGAGATATACTAAACTCATGTCCATAAATTAAGGATAATGCAAAATCAGGCAAAGGAAGAGTTAGAAGCAAAACAAATTTGACTTATTTGTAAAGCTTATTTATTAAACAAAAGGTAAAGAGCAAAAAAAGATGCTATATGTTTGATATTATTAAAAAAATAGCGATTTTTTCTCCCTGGAGCAAATTTCAAGACAAACCTATTTACAAAAAACCAATATTACATGGTTGGTATGATTGTTAATGCATTGTATGTCTCCCAGACGATGCAGTACAGTCCGCACAACGCCTAGGCATGCTGAGTATCAAATTATCGATCTGATCTTGGGGGATATTACACCACTCAAAACGCAATGCCTTCCGAATTTCCGGTAGACATGTAGGAGGAGGTTGACGGGCTGCCACTCGTCGGCCAAGCATGTCCCACACGTGCTCTACTGGATTTAAGTCCGGTGAGTATGCTGGCCAGTCCATACGGGTGATATCCTCCGATTTAAGGCATTCGCTTACGATGTTTGCACGGTGAGGACGGGCGTTGTCATCCATAAACACAAATTGTGCGCCCATGGCGCCCCGAAACAAACGTACATGTTGTTCCATAATGGCGTCTCGATAGATTTGGCTTGTCATGGTTCCAATTTGAACATTCAGGTCAGTTCTGGAACCCAGAATAATTGCACCCCAAACGAGACTCCTGCACCAGTGATGCACTCAATGATGTTTTCTTGGTGGTAACGGGTACCTGGAGCTCTCCATATGAATGTCCGGCGAGAATCAGACTGCAAGCTAAACCTGTATTCGTCGGAAAACATCACACAAGCCCACTGTTGCGGTGTCCACAGTGCGTGCTCTCTACTCCAGGCTAACAGCAGGCGACAGTGAGTTGCAGTAAGTGGAACGCATCTGACAGGTCTACGAGCATATAGACCAATCTGCCCTAAGCGTCTGTACACGATCTGCCTTGAAATTGTCGTACCAGTGGCTGAAGAGCGCTGACGAGACAGGTCTGAGGCTGTGCTCCACCTGTTTCTTTTGGCAGTAACTGCCAAATACCAGTCCTCATTCGGCGTTGTAACCCTGGGGCGACATGTGCTGTAATGTCTACTCACATTGCCATCATCTTGGAATTGTTGCCAAAGCCTGGAGATGACACTCTGGGCAATTCCAAGTCCGTCTGATACTTTCAGTTGGGTACGCCCACATTCCAGAAGGCCCATAATTCTACCACATAAAAAATCATCCAAATGTGTCCTTCGTGTCATAACTATTCGGTTATTGCACTGAAATGCTTATAAAGCGCCTGCGAACAATTTTACTTCTTTGCCTGTATTCCTTATATATCACTCTTTTACACTCTCGTCATTGTGACGTACCATCGGTGTCATCTGGTTACTTCCTGAAATTTGCATACCATTCTTGAAGATGTGTGTAGTGATTTTTTAGGTGATATATTTATTTTAGAGTTCAATTTCCGCGTGAGTCCGAATTATCCTTAATTTATGGACATGAGTGTAGAAAAGAATAGCAATAAGACCCTCCTCCATATTCCATTCCCTCTGCATCAATCAAAAACTAATAATTTCAGCGCCCAAGTCACATATTATCTTATTTCCAAAACCGGGAAAATCGCTGCAAAGGCTCCCTTGCATTAAAATCAATAACAGCAGAATCAAGATCTCTAAAATTTCTTGAATTGGAAATTGACCAAAAGTTTTCTTGGATCCCATAACTCATGGACATTTGGAAGAAAACCCAAACTATTTCTAGAGCCCTCGCAAGAATGCGAGGCACAACGTTGGGCCTCCAGTCAAAGATGCAAAACATCCTTTATAATACTGTGATCGAAAAAATAATCCTTGAACATGGGCTCACCTCATGACAGTGAGAAAGAAAAGACTTCTAGCTGCGATTCAACGCCCCTTCCTTTTACATAGCAAAAGTTTACAGAACTACCCCAATGGCAGCATTCTGTGTATTAATAGGAATCCCACCCCTCCATCTGAAAGCAGAAGAAGATGCAGACTTAGTCACGTTATTTTACTTCAAGAAGAATATAGAGGTAGAACATCAAGAACTGTGCCCCTTTGATTTCGATCAGCCTCGAAACCCTTACCTAAGAACAACAGAATGAAGGGGCACCTAAGAAACAACAACAGCGTTTTCCAAGCTGAGCTTTCAGCCATACAACACGATATTCTATGGGCTCATCAAAAGCCTTTAACACACGTTACCATCCACAGTGATAGCCAAGCGGCAATAAAAGCCGTTGATGATGCAAAAAACCAATCATCAATAGTACAAGATTTATACGATTTAATATTACAGTACAATAGGACGTCCATAAAAATAAAGTGGGTAAAAGCGCATGCAGGACAAGCCCAAAATGAAAGAGCAGATGCGCTTGCAAAGGACGCAGCTCAACACCTATCTCTACCATCAATCAATGCCCCATTCCCAAAATCGTATGCAAAACATATACTGAAAAAATTACCTTAAAGAAATGGCAAGCTGAATGGGAAGATGCAGAAGTAGGTAGAAGGGTTTTTAACTTTTATAAAAAAATCCACATATGATCCAATCTCTCATAACTTCTTTATTAACATCTTTTTATCTGAACATGGTCCTTTCCCCTCATACTACTTTGCACGAAATCTGAACTACTCAGACAAGTGCGTATGTGGGGAAAAGGGAGGTTCAGAGCACGTTTTTTCGAGTGCCAGCTTGCAAAAGAGCTACATTTCAAAGAAAGGACACAAATTACGCCTGAATACATTAAATGCTTACTAACGATCATTCAATTACAACAAAAGATTTCCTTGATTATGAGGAAACTTTTCTCATATAAAAGAGAAGATATATGTCAAGACGGTATCATATCTGTATAAATACCATTTATTCTCCAACTTACAAAAATAAAGTAATATTTTAGAAATGTTGCAAGTGCCTGAAACAGGCGAAATATGGTAGGAAGTTTCAACAAAATAATTGCATTAAGAATATGTCAATGTACTAGGAGATGAAAACCGAAAATGTAATACTTAAATCATTAATTAAAATATATATATATAATTTGACTTAACCAGATATATTAATGCAAGTGTTATGTGATGTACTAATGTATGTTTGATGTATTTGTGAAATACTAATTTACAATAATAATGTAAGATTCCAGAAATGTTGTAATTACATGCAACATGATAAAAATGAAAGGAAATGTATTAACAAGAACCTTAGGAATACGTCAACGCACTAGGAGACGCATAAAATATTCTTAAGTAATTAGTTCCTTAATAAATGTTTAATGTAATTTGATGTAATTAGATAATCTAATGTACATGTATTGTTTGTCTGATGTACTAATGTATTTTCGAAGTAATTATGTTTCCCTGTCCCTGATAAAAAAAAGAACGAAAACATGTAAACAATTCTGATACCTTGTAGAGACATTAGGTTATTTAGAAGCAGGAGAGATGAGAAACGAGCACCGCCTTCGCCGGAATCGAACTACGGACCTCTCGGTTAAGCGTCGAGCGTGCTGGCCACTACACCACGAAGGCATTGAAGAAGGCGGTAGAAATACCCTATATATTCCCCCTTTTAAAGAACGACTGGGGATTAGGAGCCCCAATCGCCAAATCGTGGTGGTGGAGAATCATCATCCACCACCATTTTTAGTTCGGGCGCCACTCTAAAGACATATGTTATTTTGAAAGCAGGATGGATGAAAAATGAGCAACGCTTTAGCCGGTAATCGAACCACTGACCTTTCGGTTACGCGTCGAGCGTGCTGACCACTACACCACGAAGGCATGCGAAGAAGGCGGGAGAAATACCTTATAAGCTCATAAAGTCAAAATCGTATTCACTTTTTCCCTCTTTTTACTGTGTCAAATTCAAGTATTTCCAGGTAACTGTAAGTCGATGAAAATTTAAGGTAAGCTATTTAATAATTATTAATTATTGAACTTACCAATAATCAGCCCCTTTTTGCGTAGTTTAAAATCTGAAACCTTCCGGATTTTATTTTTTTTCTAAAGATAGCCTAATCGGGCGCAAAATCCCCGTTCTGTGGGACTATTCCTTTGGACTCCCATCCGTCCCGAGGGAAGGTCTTAAGCAAACGCGCTCCATCTCGAATGCTTCAAGTTTGTTCATAGTGCTTTTGAGCATCCTGTGATGGGCCGGCTGCTTAAAAACGATTTATAAAGAAATCACTGTCGGTGTCAGGAAGCCTTTTGTGCCATGTTTCCGTAAGAGGGCAAGACGTAACGTAATGGCCAGGACTGCCTACTTCATTACAGACACAACGGTCGGGTGTTGTTATTCTCATTTCATAGAAATATTAGAGAAATGGCCCGTGATGGGGCTGAGATGAGTCATCTTGGGAAACTCTGTGGACGAAGTCATGGGTTCTAGGGCTTTGCGATACAAAGACCCATTCCTGTTGCCACTGGAGCTTAAATTTGGCAAACTCTCTTCAAATAAAATTTGGGAAACGGGATATGTATATTCTACACTCTGATATTTCTTGCAGCTTCCTCTGTCAGAGTATCTGCATCCTCATTGCCCCCGTAGTCCGCGTGCTCTTTACTCCATAAAATCTGAATATTGCATTTATGAGCATTTTCTTTGAGCAGAGGTGTATACCTGCTATTATCGATGATGTATGAAACGAATCACGAAAAGCGAAGAATGCTCACTGACTATCCGAGAAAAGGCAAACTTCTAGGCCAACAAAATTGATAGCTGTTTTGATAGACTTGCGCAAGGTATTGCTTCTGCTTATGATACATATATGTTGATTTCAAGGTACCTTTTCCTTGTTCCTAAGACTTCATCATGATTAATAAAAGCGCAACCTGTCTCTTATTAATTTTTGAACCACCAGTGAATATGCTGATGGTGCTGTAGCTCTTGCATCTCTTATTTCCTGAGACATAAAAGTATGGGTAGGAACTCCCATCGCATTACTGGCAGGATGAATGTTGAGCTAATTACTTTTGTTCTCAAAATTTGATGGGACAAATGTGGTTCCTCTAAATCATGCTGACCTTTTAAGAAGCGCGACAGTAGCGTTTCAAGAGGCAAATGTCATACCTATATATTGTATGGGGCAGGGCAGTAAATCCAACTAGAAACACTGCCGCTTCTGTGGACATTATCTTGTATATTTTCGGTATAGTAAAGACGAAAGGTAGTTGGATGCTATTAAGAAAATTTAATTTCCTCGCAGTCATGGGTTGCGCCTAAATAGCTGCCCCATACAAAACTATATTTTCTACTACTGTCTTGTAGATTGACTTATTTTATTTAAATAGTCGTAATCCGCAAACTTTGCCCTGCATATTTTTAATTCTATTCCCTATGCTGGTGGCCTTGACTCTTTGGGCTTGCAGATCAAAAATCCAAGCGAAGCTTTTAATCCATGATGACGCCATGTTTTTTAACTCCTTGGTGTTCTTGACAGTCACGTTACTGTTACAGTGAAAAATACGTTCGGAGTTTTTGAACGGCAACACCCTTCTTTTCCCTGCGCAAATTGACCAGTACAGTGAAAAACCATAAATGTCGTACGTACGACGCATGATACACGTACGACGAAAACTGCCGGTGTGAAACATTTGCAAAGAGGAGCATTGCAAAGGACCAATGACAAGACAAGAAAGGAGAGGGGAAAAAACTTTTATTGAAATTACAAGTTTTCAAGGTGTTCAGTTTCGCAGAAGATAACGCATTGTGGGAGACTGTTGACAATAATGGCGAACGTAACATCGCAGGAGGAATCTAACTTCGCGTTTTATGGCATCTTTCAATACTTACAAATCTCGTGGATTTGATGTGTACACCGGAGATTTCGGATAACCCCATAACTAGAAATCCAATGGAATAATGTATGGTTATCGCAGAGGCCACGAAAACGCAAAGTTACAGGAGATGACTCTATCTCCAATGTGTTGTTTCAGCATTTGCCGAACGCATATGACGATGTGTAGAGGAGCACCATCTTGCATCCATACAATGTCATTAACGACTTTTCGCTACTGCAATTCTGAAATTACGTACTTTTGCAGCATTGTTGTATACCGAGCATTTGTGATGGAGCACGTTTTCTTACAGGTGGAAGTGACCTCTTCGAAGAAATATGGATCAAGGACGGATGTGCTTGTGATGCCGTACCACACAGTCACTTGAGCTTCGTGTAAAGGCCCTGGTGCCCCATCGTGAGGGTTTTCATCAGCCTAGTGAACGCAGTTCTTGGAGATTACGTTCAAAGTAAAGGAGAAATGCACCTCATCCGTCCATAATATCCGCAGACGCCACCTGCTGTTTTCTTCATATTTGAAGAGGAAAAAATTCGCAAATTCGGCACGCTGTTGCTCGTCTCCAGGTTGCAACATCTGGACGCGCTGGAATCGATTCGGAAACAGCCACAGAACAGAGCTCAGAAGCTTGTTATCTGTAGTTTTTTGGTACATCCAAATTGCGGGAAACACTTCTTGCAGCGAAATAATGCACCTGCAGTAATAGTAATATGCCCTTTCACAACAACTTCGACAGAAATACCTGGTCGTTTGGATCGTGGACTCTCACATGTGCTTTCAGTTTCCTTAGTCAATCACGTACAGGTTTTACGGAACTTGGGCCTCTTCTTAACTTATGATTTCGCCGATAAACACACATTGCTTCCGCAGCATTTTTCCCGTTCAGATAAAACATCTTTATCAATTCACACTGTTGTTTTCCTGTGTCATCTTTTTAGCTTATTAGGTCATCTGGTTGAAGAAAGAATCTTCCCAAACTGTTTATTAAAGGTTTCCCACGAGCAATGTTTTGTACATGACTTATGCAAAGTACGTCAATACACTTCCTCTCTTTGTCGTCTTTGGTCTTTTTACAATGCTGTTTTTAGCCGCCCAGCCGGTATAGTGGTTAGCGTAGCTGACTGCTGTGCCGAAGAACCTGAATTCGAATCCCGGATAAGGCATGGATATTAGTAAATGTATAGTGTCGGTGCGGCATGGCGACACTTTAAATATGCGACGAGCTGAAAGGCCTCTTGCGTGAGTTGGTGGAAGAGGAGAGGGATGGGAGCCCTCGGACCCGTCGATCAAAATTGGGGGCGGAACTGAGCCAAATCGCACTGTCACCTGTTAGGTGCTCAAGGCTGTTGCCAAAGGCAGGCGTAATTTAGCACTCCTAACCACGAGGAATTTCGTGGGCTTGGGCTGACTACGTCAGACAAGTGGGCATAACGAGGGCATAGATGCATAACGAGATTCGTGAGCGCAGTGCTATTTGGTGACTCTAAAAATTCTTAAAATGCACTTTTGAAAATTAGAAAAGTAAAAAACTTGATCTATTGACACAAGGTAAATAAGAAATAATAAATAAAAATAAAAACCGAAAGATACGGATTTTTGGCTTAAAACGAAAGAATGAATAGAACTGATGGAAATTTAATCTTTGGAAAATAGGCCAGAAAATAAAAAATCCTGAATTATTATAGAAAAATGTGTCATACTGTAATTATTTTCGGTGCAATACAAGCACTACCGAATTATTGTAATAATGGACACTCTGACTACGTACTGAATGTATAGAGCGGATTAGGTGCATTAAAAAAAATCAAAGTAGTTATCTGTTTTACACCAGCTGCATTTAGCGAAGTGAATTGAATTACAAGTTTCACAACTGCAAATAACTGTAGGTGGTTTGCGAAAAATAAATTAAGCAGGATTTTTGAACTGACCCGAATGTATCTTTGTATATAAATATGCTTGTTAGGGGTACCTCTTCTTATGCATGTTCATGTGCGAAGGAAAGAATTAGAAAATCTAATCCAACGTTTCCTTAATCTTTAGACTTCACCAGTCAACTTGCCTGCAGTATAAAACGTTAACTGTAACTACAAAAAGTAACACTGTTCACGGAAAAATGACAACACTTTGCATTTAATTGAACACATACGGTAACATAAATAAAACGTAAAGAATTTTATTACAATTAACTCCAAGGAGCAGACTGCAGAGTTTGGGAAGGCGGAAGTTTTTACGCTTATTTTCTTGACCTTGCTATTATAAAAAGTAATTCTTAAAGCGCCGGATATCTTGACAGAGAGTTTGCGTTATTGATGATCAAAAACTTCATTTATTTTTTATTTATTTTTTCGTTTACATGAATTAGCAGTTTATTTTTATTTAATAGCTTTCTTTCTAAGTGAATAAAATAAAGTGAATTCCACCGGAATCAGTTCCAAGTAAGTAAAAATTGCAATTTTATTGAAATACTGAGAAGGTGTTTTCTACAGAACAATGTTATGGTTATAAATAAAGCTATGCATAAAAACTACAAATGATTTGGCTCATTTCTAAGTACATAATGTTAAAAAAAATTCTTTTCTGAAGTGTTAAGCCGATGTAAATAAGAACTTGAAACATTGCAATTTCCAGATTTCCTCATAAACTTTTTCATTAACAACTGTTGTTATTTTTGTTGCCTTGTGAATGAATTTCATGGAAAAATGATTGCCAGAGCCTCAAGGAGGTTGGACTTCTACTCCAACCCCAGTTTTGCGGGGGAATGGTCCGAAGTTCTTCCACCTCTCTCCCCTTCCACCAAATCCCCCCGAGAGGACTTTCAGCTTCACATATATTTAGAGTGCCCCCATCTCGCAAAGACACTATACATTTACGAACATCCATACCTTCTTCGGGATGCGAACCCGAGTCCCTCGGTACCGCAGTAGGTGCTCCTAACCTCTGTACCGTCTAGGCGGCGTCATTAGCAATTATAAGCTGTATATTTAATAATCTTTAGCTCATCTACAGAGCATTATCAATGAGAAGATATATATATATAAAGCTAGACTACAGCTTATAAAGCAACTAGGCTGAGTTCACTCCTTTTGTTTTTATTTTATTTATTTTACCCATTCACTTAACAATTTATACACACTACGCATGTAAGTGCAAACAAAATTACAAGTTAATGGGTATTAAGATGAAATACAATTTGCTTATCGGCTAAATAAACACCCAGCTATCTATAAATCTAGGAACAGAGACAGACGGAAATTCAATCCACCTCCTCTGCCTGAACAATAAAGTCTTGTAAATGGCTGATGATGTGCTAAAAATATCTAGTAAATGTTTGAAATATTGCATAACGAAATATTTACTATCCCACAATTCTATCATGGTCATATTCATTATTATTAACATAAGAAATAAAGAAAAATCAACTAACAAAGATAGCACAGGGCAATTAATCATATTTCTGAACTATTTCTTAACCTACTTAACCATTCTAAAATTGCATTTCATTATCTGTACAAATAGGAAACATAGTTAGCTGTTTCAACGATTGGGCATTTGTACACTAATAAATTGCATAATAATTATTGTCTTCCTTTTGTGCCACTAAGCGAGCTATTCTATGAAGGTCATCTTTCTTGATAAGCCTTCAAAACGAAGTGTATCAAATATTCATTTCCATGTTCAGAATGCATGTGACAAAAATAACCCAAGCGAATCCATCACGGTCAGACGAACAGATGACTAACGTAGTTACCTCAATGGATAGCTTTCTAACCCAAACGAGGTGTATTTTTATCCTAAAGTTCCTGGGTTAACAACTATGATATAGCTTTTTATATATTATGCACCTCACTTATTTTCAGCTGTCATAATGTTATTTGCATTATGGAAATGAAATGAGTCAGCGAGCAGTCTCCATATTTTTTTAGGTTTTAGCTGAAACTTCAGAAGGTCATACACACTTGAAATATTATTTAAATTAACAATGCTAATAGAAGATATGAAGATGCAATGAAATTAATTTTTTTCAATGGCGGGGGACTAGCCATTATAGGCATTGGCCACTGCTAAGGCCGGAAGCGGAGTTCACTTTATTATGGATGCACCTAATAGGTAGGCCACCGTTGCCGCCTACGAAGGGACAGACAATTTACGTCCATGCCTTCTCCGGGATTGGAACCCGAGCCCTTCGGTATGACAGTCAGGTTTGGTTTGGTTTAGTTTAATATATTGTGGTTTAGTATATTTAGCATATTCAGGCTCTTATACACGCTGCACATGGGCAAAGCCAAAATGCAATGAAATATGCCAAGTAAAAGGAATTCAATAAGAAAGCTTTTTCGAGGGTGCTAAATTGACTTGTATATATATTAGGTTATATCGGAGCAGGAGAGATGAAAAATGAGCAACGTCCTCGGCGGGAATCGAACCACGGACCTCTCGGTTACGCGTCGAGATTGCTGACCACTACACCACGAAGGCGCACGAAGAAAGCGGAAGAAATACCTTATATACACTGGTGTGCAAAAATTAAGAACGAGACGGTTTTTTCAATATAACTTTGTACAAAAGCTTTCCAAATCAACACATTTAATACCGTAAGATCCCCAATACGTAAGGACATGAGTAATGTAAGCAACACTTACTAAAAGAGAAATCAGAGGGATAAAAAGAAACTTTATTGAAAAAGTAGCATGGAGCGCAATGCGACTGAAGGCCGAAACATCCCTGTGATGGGTGTCCAGCAAGAAACATCCGGTCTTTAATAGGGGATATGATCTCCCCTGACTGCTAGGCAGGTTTCACATCATTTGTGCATGCTGGATATGTGGTTGTTAATGAGCTGTTGAGACACTGCTGCTCGTTCCTCTTGTAGCACCAATCGCAGTTTCGGAATCGTTACTGGCGATAAGTTACGTGCTGCCACGGGTCTCCCTAGTAAGTTCCGTACATGCTTGACGGGATTTAGATCCAGAGACCTTGCCGACCAATCCATGTGTTCAATATCTTCACTCTCCAACAGCTCTTCGACAGTAACTGTGCGATGAGGTGGAGCGTTGTCGTCCATGAAGAGGAACTGAGGACCCATAGCCCTTGTGAAAAGACGCATGTAAGGAAGAAGAACCTCGTTACAATAGCAGTCCCAGGTGACGAACCTCCTTGGGAGATATGAAGGTCGGTCCGGCTACCAAGCATTATGTCTGCTCGAACGAGAACTCGGCTCCAAAACAGTCCCTTTTGATGATGTTGAAGGGGTTATTGCGTGTTCCCCGCTCTGTCCAGAACGTGAATGTGTCGTCTAGAATCGCAACTCAGACTAAATCTGCTCTCATCTGTAAAGAGTACTCGTCCCCATTCATTGTCTCTCCAATTCCGGTATTCCCGGCACCACAGAGAACGCCTTCTCCGATGGGCAGGTGTTAGAGGTACACACCGTACAGGGCGTCGTGCAAACAGACCACCACCGTGCAGTCTTCTGGCCACGGTAAAACGCGATATCGGTCGTCCAGTCGCCTGTGTCGTGTGTCTAGCGATTTCTCCCGCTGTCTGCCGCCTGTTTCTTCTGGCCTGTAAGGCAATATACCGGTCATCTGCGGGTGTGGTTCCTCGTGGACGACCACTACTAAACCCCCGGATAGCTGTTCCTGTAGTTTGAAATTGTCTCCAAAGTCGTGAAACGATGCCGTGAGCAATTCCGAACTTTGCAGCCACACTTGTCACACTGCGGCCTTCCTCCAACTTCCCAATGATTCGGCCTCGGGTAAAAACATCCAGATGTCGTCTAACAGATTGATTATTCGCCATTTCTCGCTGAGGCAGCAACTCGGTGTGATTTTAACTGCTATACGGCGTGCAATCTCTTTGCCAGAAATACTGATCTTACACCGACAACATGCTTTATACTACTCAGACACTCCCTCATTACGTCTACCTGCATATCTGCGCATGTGCTACCGTACATCACCTTACTTAATCTCCTGATTGGTCTTTCTGTCCGCTCTGCCTCTTCGTTCAGCTGATATGCTAATATTTCGACTTCGTCCTTAATTTTTGCACAGCAGTGTATGCCCCATTTTAAAGGGCGACTGAGGATTAGGGGCCCCAATCGCCAAATAGTGGTGCTGGAGAATCACCATCCACCACCGTTTTTAGTTCCAGGGCCACTTGTAGAGACATTAGAATTTTTTTGGAAGCAGAAGAATGAAAAATGAGCAACGCCTTCGCCGGGAATCGAACCACGGATCTCTCGGTTACGCTTCGAGTGTGCTTACCACGAAGGTACGAAGGCATGCGAAGATGGCGGGAGAAATACCTTATAAACTATCCAAACTTGTGAAGATACATTAAAAACAATATTGTGAGTCATATCTTATTTAT
>KK115064.1:337587-361529 GCA_000611955.2 Stegodyphus mimosarum | reverse complement strand
CCCTACATATCAGAAAGAAGAAAAAAGTATTTAGGTCAAAATTTAAGCATGTTATAACGAAGTTTTTAAACTTATCTGACCCAGTACTTTTCCCGACCATAAAGGAAGTAAAATTAACTTAGCACTCTATCTATAAACAGATAATAAAAACATTATATCTATAACTTTCAAATCTTGATTTAAATTAAAGAGACTTAAAATTAACAGCTTTCAAACCACAAAGCTATAATCGAGGGAAAGTTTTTAGTTACGCATTTGGAACGAGTTTTCCTATATTAAAAATGCAATTAAATCTGCGATAGTGACTGTTGTTACTTTGCCCATAAGTTAAAAAAGCTCACTACAGTGAGCTTCAGAGTGAGTTAAAGTGTCGATTTCTAATTTTTCACCATTGCCACTTAAAACGTATATATTGCTTATGCTAAATTTTGCTGTGATACCACCCAAGCGGCCAAAAGATGGATCCCTAGAGGAAGAATTAAAAGATATAACAGCTTTTGGACTCCCGATTTAGAAATCCTGAAGCAACAGACTAGTACTTCTCTCCGAGTCGCAGAAGAGATAAAGTGCTCAAAGAATGTTTCCTATTGGAAAAGACAAAATGCTCATCTCAGAAAAAACTTCACACTAGAAAATGCAGCTGTTCCGACGATTTCTTTTCTAAGATTGACTACAAAAATGGTGAGAAAAGGGTATTTAACTTTATTAATAGGATTAAAAACAATCAACAAAGCCACCTAAACAACTGATCTGTGTATCTAAAAAAGATATTTCAGATATTAGAATCTCAACGCCTCGATTGCGTCTCTAAGGAGAAACAAAAGCATCTCAAGATAGAATTAAAATCTCATAATCTTGGGAATAACCTCGGCATCTCCGTTTTCTGTTCTAAATTTGAAATATCAGATCTAAACGAAGTTATCAGTAGCCTGGAAAACGGTAAAAGTACAGCCGTTGATAGTACAGTTCCTGAATTCATAAAATATTTGGGTTTAAATTCTCGATGAACTCTACAGTCGAAGTTGGAAAAAAAAGAGTCCCCTCATTTGGATTAAAGCTGTCATTGTACCAGTTTTAATAAAAAAGCAAATCTTGTAAATCTTTGGACAGTCACATTTCTCGGATAGTTACTACAATTAGTGTCGTAGAGAAAACTATGGAACATATGGTGAAGTGCAGATTGATTGGCCATTTAAAACAAACAAATCTTTTGTCTTCTTCACAAACTGAAGAAAGTACATCTCAATAGCTCAACGGGTTGTTTTTATTAGTCAAGGCAACAAGGACGATCTGGTTAAAGCACTTTCCTTTCAATTCTTGTTTCCGACATACAACTCTCTACCAGAATGAGTTTGTAGAATCGCGTTGAATGCAAATGAGTTAGAAGAAGTACTTAAAGGAAGTTCAACATGTAGAGTCGTTAGGTTATTTCGAAGCAGGAGAGATGAAAAATGAACAACGCCTTCGCCGGGAATCGAACCACGAACCTCTCGGTTACGCGTCGAGTGTGCTGACCACTACACCACGAATACATGCGAAGAAGGCAGGAGAAATAACTTATAAACTTCGAAAGAGAGTGCGTAGGAGCCCTTAGTGGTACGTGTTTGTCTTCTGGCTACTTCATTCTTGAATCTGGTTTGCTCGGCCGTATTGTACATATCTGTTACGAATCGTCAGCTAGTTTAATTTAGGGGCCAGCTACGTTAGGTATTTGTGTTTAGCCTCGGCTAAGTCTATTTAATTTAGTATTAGACAGTTTCTTGTTTTCTTATCCTGGTTGAAAATTCCGAGTGGAGGCTTTCCTGTAAGGCCGAGAAGGGGCCATCTGTTATTATTTCTTCGAATGAAAAAAAAGGGTATTTGAACCCTTCTCCCGTCTATGTAGTAACTAATTGAACTCAACGATAATTCGCTACTTAGTTCACTAGGTTCCTCGACATTATATCTAGACAAAGTATTAAGGAATATTATAATTTCGTCAATTCTACGTTTAGTTAATGTCATACATTATATTGCACTTATTCCAAGGTCAAGTTGTTGCATGCACACATACACACACATATTATACACTAAAAAAGGGTTATTATATACTTTGATACCTATGGAATGTCTGAAATGCGTAATTTATTCGCTTTTTAAGAGCGTAAGCCATTTTCTGATTTTCTTTGCCGCATAAAGCAGCGACATATATTATCATTAGTGCGGTACAGTAATAATGACTGCTAACTCTGTCCTGATCCATTTCCATTCAATCTCATTACACGCTCACATATAAAACAATCATTCCATTAGAAACTCACCTCAATAAACCAGACATGCCGCCATCAAAAACATAAAAGGCGTTTACAGAGTTCTTAATTTGTTATAGCTTTTCGCAGGTTTCAAACGTGCGAACAGTGCAGCTGTTTCGATAGAATAATCTTATGGGAAATCACATTCGTGCAGGACAGAAGGCATTGCTTTCAGATGGTAACAAAGTCCCATTATTCATTCATTTTTAAATTCAGGGATTTATATAAGGAAGAATACTGTATATATCGTAAGTTTTGCTACCACTTTCAAGAGCTATTTCTTTTACCAAGATAAGATCGTCAAAAATACGAACTTAACTAAAATCGATAATTTCCTGCACTGGACTTGAAAATGAGTTCCTCAATTTGAAAGCAGTAGCTTTTAATTAAAGCTTTCAGTGTATATCAATATAATGTCATAATGATCATTTACTCTTCCGTTTTAAATAACTGCAATTTTTTTTTTTTGATTTAAATGCTTCTTCTTGTTTACTTTAATCTTCGGGTTAGCATGGTCGACCAATGAACGAATGTCTAATACCAAGAAAAACTGGTAATTTGCTCTAATTGCCAGCGCTGAATAACAGGCTTCATTATTTTTAGTCCAAAGGGGCTTTGTTCCTGAAGAACGATTGTTTTCGTTTTCAGATTTTAAGTCCGAAACATTAAATGTCGATTCACTTTTCAAACTGTTGCCACCAAATATTGCAGCCCTGTATTATATTTAAAGAAATTAAATAATGAAGAATGTACATAAATGTATGTATGTTTCTCGCATTGTGATAAAACGACGGTACCTAGAGCCATCGAATTTTGAATGACGTAATCCTGCTGCGCATATGGGCATCTGGAACCCCAAATTTGAAATTTGGAATATGTTTTATAAATTATATTTTGTAAACCTTTAACGAAGTTTTGATTAACAAACTCAAGGATTTCAAAGAAAGCAATGGCAACGTTGTACAGAAAAAACATCTTTATCTCCAGCGCGTGAGACTGTGTATAGGAAATTCTAAAGATATGCTCAGTTCGAAATTATTTTGCGATATTGTTCTTTAACTGAATTTTATGCTTTAAGTGCGAAAGTGCGAAGAACATGATATTTAATAAATAAAGGTAACACACAAAATGTTAAAAAAACGCCCCTTTGGTCGTAGTTTAAAATCTGAAGCCTTTCATTGTGTGTGTGTGTGTGTTTGTGTTTGTGTGTGTTTGTGTTTGTGTGTGTGTGTGTGTGTGTGTGTGTGTGTGTGTGTGTGTGTGTGTGTGTGCGTGCGTGCCGCATCTAGCGTAAATAAGTGTCAGTTTCTTTTATTAGATGCTCTGTAATGCTCTGTATGCTAATCTGTGTGATGCTCCTCCCTCCCCACATGTAGTTAATTCCAGCATGCTTAGCTGCTTAGCGATAATTAAATAATGTAATTTTTGTAATTTTCCTCACACTTTTCACATCAAAGATTAAGATTCGAAAATAAAGATTTTACAAAAAACAAATTACGGTTTGGTTTATTTTATAATGGCAAAGCACTCGAAGGCTAGCTGCCTAAGGGGAGGGATGCTTTCGTGAAGGATTTCTAAGGAAAACTGGCCAGTATACACGTTACACATTACTTGCTGTTTACCGGCGTTACACATTCTAATGCCGGTAAACAGCAAGCCCGTTTACCGGCATTAGAAACTCGGACTGAAGTACCAGTCTTCAGCGACTTTGCCGTTCGGCCGCTCCTGGGCTAAAAAAAAGAGGTTCCATTTTAAAATTTTTAATTAAGAAAAATAAGAAACACTGAGTACTAAAAAGGATACGCGTGGATTATCTAGGTTGCATTATTCAGACATTGACTAAGCATAAAAGTGAAAGGAAAAGAATTAGGGGGCGGTAAGTTTCAGGAAGAACATTTTAAAGGAAACTGGTTCGCATCCACGTAACACAAGAAGAAAAACACGAACACTCCAATGCAGGCAGACCGATCGCTATGATTGAATCTATGTCAAACTACCAGTGCTCAGCGGTTTCACCAGATTGCTTGTGATACAAAGAAACACGTGAAACGAAAAAAAAAAAAAATAAAAAAAAAAAAAAAAAAAGATGAAGCCATAGAACTCATTATTAGTAGACTTAACCTCGAGTTAACTTTAAGTTAGCCCTCACTGAAATGATTACTTACTTAGCCAGATATCAATTTATTTGCTTGTTGTTTGTTTAATCTATCATAGAAAACACACGAGAAGCACCTAACTAAGCGAAAAATGTGTTAGTTACTTTCTAGGGGAAATTAGCTCCTATTTACATTATACATGAAGGAAGGAAAAAGCACTATGCAACTAATCTATTCGCCAGGATTCGAACCTGGGTCGAATTACCAATGTTCAGCGGTCTTATCTACTTACAAACCTCAGCAGATATCAAAATTCTGAATTACATGACTCTTGAGATCGTGTGTGATGGCTAGAACGTATGCAAGGCTAAGAAAAGGGTGCACAGTAGACTTTACGTTGTTTTGTATAGAGCTGTTAGTAAGTTTGGGTCATATGTAGTTATATTATTGTGCAAATGTGCTAGTTAGGCTATATGAATACGGCAAAAAACACGAAGGCTATCTGTTTAAGTGGAGTGATGCCTTCATGGAGGATTTCCTAAGGGAAACTGGCTCGTATTCATGTTCCACATACTGTTCAGATGTGAGCATTAAGTAACTGTAAGAGCATTGACTATTATGCAACTGAAGATACTAATTTACTATACAGATCAAATGCATTATTGTATGGGAAGAGTACATATTAATGCATTATGGATTGTAATATGCCTCAATTAAAACAATATGCATGTAAGATATACACACAAAACAGTTTTCTATTGGTAAAAAAATCTGTTTCAAAGCAAACTTTTTTTTACATACAATGCTATCGCAAATTCTTTTTCCTCGATGAAGTAACCATTTCATTGCTGTTCTTATATGTTTATAAAGCTTTGGCATTTCTTGGGCCTGGATCATTATCATAACAATAATTTTCATTTCCTTAAATGTGCTGCGTTTCTCGAACAAACGAATATGACGAATAGGATCCTAACATCATTAAAACTTGATATCCAGGGTCATCAGTATCCATATCTCACTATTCATTAATTCCATTTTCGCCACAATTTAAATTGTGATGAAACCACTCTGTAAGAGTTGTTTTCCTTGAAAAAATTCACCTCTCTTGAAGAATATAAAACTTAATTTCTAAGTCGTCCTGTTTTGCAGTTTAACTAAGAAAGTAGAGTGTTTGGATAAAGATGATTTAGCCAATAGAAACTCTACTGTATTTTTTAAAATAATGGATGTATGATAAGGTCGCATAGAGGTTCTTTGTCTACGATGAATGATTTCCGAATGCATTAGTGCCTCTTTCACATCAAAAGAGAAATCCTGGTACAACGAGGTGCCTTTGTTAATGATTTCGGTTGCAGCTTCGATGGTCACTCCAAGGGACAAAGGGATAAAAGAAGTCTTTTCATCAGGGTCAGGTGGTAGACACCTTTGTTATGTACCAGTGAAGGAATCTTCTCCCCCACCCCAGGAATTCAGCGCAGGTAAAGACACTGTGAGTTAGAAAAGAATTTGGCAGAGAGGAAGTGAGTTGGTTTTCGGAGAAGAGCCAAGTCTGTCCTGCTGGAGCTATGGGCAATTTGGTTCGCTAGAGATGTCACTCCTCCTGTATGCTGTTAATAGTGTACTTTCCTGTTTAATGACTTTCGGAAATTATGGAACTAAATGTATCTAAGTCCCACATCGTCATGAATCGAAAATGTTAGCGTTTTTATTTATTAAAATGCATGTTATTGTGAGAACTTGAGTTAGAAGTTCATTTCAATCCTGTATCACAACCGGGATTCTGTGTAGTGGTTTCGGCCACTACACCACAAATGCTTTTACATCTTTGAGAGATTACAAACTTTCTTGGGGAAGAAATACTTTAAACATAACTCGTGTTAACAAAAAATATCTAAATTTTGATCGTATTTTAAAATTATTATTCTCAATTTTCAGAGAATGTACTGCTTTATAAATTTCTGCTTGGTAGATTTACACATAATTTCAACCAAATAATTATGAAATCTATGTTATTTAAAAGATTTTTAAGAGACATATTTTAAATTCAAGAGTTAAAATCAGAAGCTGTTCATATAATCATTTGTTTACTTTTCATTCATAGTTCTACCACCGAAGTTGAAAAATATAGTGTAAATAAATATATAGAAGAAAGTAAATAGAGAAGAAAGGTATATAGCGTGATTAAACATTAAGCAAAATTTAAGCACATGCTTAGGGTATCAAGGAAAAGGGGCACCACAAAAGACGCTTAGGCAGTCAAGGAAAGGCAACACCATAAAAATTTCTTATTGCCGGTTTTACCTTGGAGTATATAAACAAGATCTAGAGTAGAAGAAAAACTACCTGTAAGAGTTATGGGGCACGAAAACCTTTTAAGTGCTTTAGGCCACTAAAAGTCCTTATCCGGCCCTGGAAGGATATATACATAAAATGCCAGTCTCATGCCTTTAATGTAGCAAATATAAAAATAAGTAAATAAATAAAATGAAATAAAAGTTTAGTAGGCTTGATAATCTTTAATTCGATATAAAAATAGTTTAACCCAAAATTCAATGATGTGTTTGTCAGGACTGAGTGTTCTGAGCATACGTTTGGAGAATATGGTCGTGATATTGTAAAGTCCTGATCTTGAACAGGGAGCTGAATGCAGCTATGTTCTGTGGTAGAATAACTGTGGTTAAGTGGTAGAATAACTGCACGTGAGAGGATTTTAAAATTACCCTTTTATTAAACCACTATTTACAGCCACTTTCCAACTTGGGAGGGATAACAGAAAATAATGACCGCACTTGGGTCTAAGCTGAACAATCATACAATTTAAAATAAAGTTAAATAGAAAACTAAGAAGTCGTTGCTCTCAGAGCTATAAACGCGAGGTTGGCCTCTATGCT
This sequence comes from Stegodyphus mimosarum, assembly GCA_000611955.2. Taxonomy (NCBI): domain Eukaryota; kingdom Metazoa; phylum Arthropoda; class Arachnida; order Araneae; family Eresidae; genus Stegodyphus; species Stegodyphus mimosarum. Next base: position 354,251 of record KK115064.1, on the reverse strand, counting down.
AAACTATCAAGGGTGCGTAGCAAGATTTAGCTAATACTAACGCACTTAGATTACTTCAATAAGTAATAGCGTAACAGCGCTAAGGCTTAGAATTTAAATACTAGCTAGTCAGGTGGACATCGAGCAGAGCCGCGGTGATCTGAGACTAAAAGCTCTCTCACACCGAGAAGTTCCTTGCTAACCTTTCAAATACAAAACTTGGCTCCACTTCAAATTAGCATAAAGCTGAAACGCGCGCTCATTCTAACGGGAATTCGAAATAAGAACTTACAGGAAAGAGAAAATTAACATAAAACTTTGTTAGTTTAAACTAAAACTTTACATGTTAAGCGCAGCAGTCATTCATTTTATAAAAGTTCTTTTCTACGAGTATGATAATTCACTTATTGTAGACAAGGAATACTCATCAAATATTTTTTTAAACCCTTTCTTTTCCGTTTTGTTAGATATGGAGACATTGAACACTCAGCATGAGTACAATAAATATAGCCATAACGATTCCATTCATTTAGAAAACGTTCAAAAATCCTTGGAAGTTCTAAATTATTGACCAATTTACGATACAGCGCTTGAGGTCTATGTAACTAAAGTGAGGAAAGCCTTAATGGAGTGTTTTCTAAGGGAAATTGCTTCTCATTTTACATGGAAAAGCCTTATGTAGGCTCCTCGTTGAAGCAGCTAGAAACAAAGTGCAGAAGGAGTATTAGTGTTTCACAATTTTAGCATTTGGCCTGCTGGTTGGCTTTTACCGCCAGATGAAGTTCGAGGGCATTTTGCGTTGGATGCGATACTTTATTTCCAACTATTTGTCAAAGAAAAACATTTTTAATGCATATCTTCGTATGTGAAAAATTCCACAGCTTCAACTGCACCAGATATGTGAAAGTTTAGATTCAAAAGCAGCTTATAACACCAAACCACCACTGTTAATTTTGATGTTCGTTTAATGACTAGTAGAGTAAGGCTAAGCTATTAGGTCAGTTGCAGAAGAATAATTGAATCTACTGTTAATGAGACTGTGTGCTTTCCAATCACATTGTAGAGGCATTAGGTTACTTAGAAAGCAGAAAAGATGAAAAATGAGCAACGCCTTCGCCGGTAATCGAACCACGGACCTCTCGGTTACGCGTCGAGTGTGTTCACCACTACACCACGAAAGCATGAGAAGAAGCGGAAAGAAATTCCTTATATACTCCAATTTTAAAGGGCAACTGGGGTTTTGCGAACCCTAGTCTCCAAATCCCGGTGGTGAAGAATCACCATCCACCAACCTTTTGGTCCAGGCGCCAGTGTAGAGTCATTAGGTTACACAGAAAGCAGGAAAGATGAAAAAAAGCAACGCCTTCGCCGGGAATCGAACCACGGACCTCTCGGTTGCGCATTGAGTGTGCTGACCACTACACCACGAAGGCATGCGAAGAAAGGGAAAAAAATGCTTTATAACATAGTGATTAGCAGATGGAGTTGCCACGCTGACATGACTAGGGTAAGGCTCGGATGTTTGTGATCATCTTATCTGTTCGAAGCAGAGTTGCATAAAATCAGTTTATATAATGTCTAAGCATTCTTACCTAGTTATTTGTTAAGTTGTAAAACTCTCAAATAAACTACACTCATGTCCATAAATTAAGGATAATTCGGAGTCACGCGGAAATCGAACTCTAAAATAAATATATCACCTGTAAAATCACTACACACATCTTCAAGAATCATATTCAAATTTCAGGAAGTAACCAGATGACACCGATGGTACGTCACAATGACGAGAGTGTAAGAGAGTGATATATAAGGAATACAGGCAAAGAAGTAAAATTGTTCGCAGGCGCTTTATAAGCATTTCAGTGCAATAACCGAAGAGTTATGACACAAACGACGCATTTGGATGATTTTTTACGTGGTAGAATTATCGGCCGTCTGGAATGTGGGCGTACCCAACTGGAAGTATCAGACGAACTTGGAATTGCCCAGAGTGTCATCTCTAGGCTTTGGCAATAATTCCAAGATGATGGTAATGTGAGTAGACGTTACAGCACAGGTCGCCCCAGAGTTACAACACCGAATGAGGACCGGTATTTTGCAGTTACTGCCAAAAGAAACAGGCGGAGCACAGCCTCAGACCTGTCTCGTCAGCGCTCTTCAGCCACTGGTACGACAATTTCAAGGCAGACCGTGTACAGACGCTTAGAGCAGATTGGTCTATATGCTCGTAGACCTGTCAGATGCGTTCCGCTTACTGCAACTCACTGTCGCCTGCGGTTAGCCTGGAGTAGAGAGCATGCATTGTGGACACCGCAACAGTGGGCTTGTGTGATGTTTTCCGACGAGTCCAGGTTTAGCTTGCTGTCTGATTCTCGCCGGACTTTCATATGGAGAGCTCCAGGTACCCGTTACCACCAAGAAAACATCGTTGAACGACACCGTTACGGTGGTGCAGGAGTGCTCGTTTGGGGTGGAATTATTCTGGGTTCCAGAACTGTCCTGCATGTTCAAATTGGAACCATGACAAGCCAGATCTATCGGAACGTCATTCTGGAAAACATGTATGTTTGTTTCGGGGCGCCATGGGCGCACAATTTGTGTTTATGGATGACAACGCCCGTCCTCACCGTGCAAACATCGTAAGCGAATGCCTTCAATCGGAGGATATCACCCGTATGGAATGGCCAGCATTCCCACCAGACTTGAATCCAGTAGAGCACGTATGGGACATGCTTGGCCGACAAGTTGCAGCCCGTCAACCTCCTCCTGCATGTCTACCGGAACTTCCGAGAGCATTGCGTTTTGAGTGGCGTAATATCCCCCAAGATCAGATCGGTAATTTGATATTCAGCATGCCTAGGCCTTGTACGGACTGTATTGCATTGTCTGTGAGACATACAATGTATTAACAATCATACCAACCATGTAATATTGGTTTTTTTGTAAATAGGGTTTTTTTTGTAATTTGCTCCAGGGAGAAAAAATCGCTAATTTTTTTTAATAGTAACAAACATATAGCATCTTTTTTTTTTTTTTTTGCTCTTAACCTTTTGTTTATTAAATAAGTTTTACAATAAGTCAAATTTGTTTTGCTTCTAACTCTTCCTTTGCCTGATTTTGCATTATCCTTAATTTATGGACATGAGTATATTTTAAATCTAAAATTGAATGATGCGTATGATAGCTTCAAAGGTTGCGCTGTACTTAAAAATCTGTGATAAAAGTGGGGTGCCATGTTCGATAATTACTGTTCTGCTTTGAGAAGGCAGCGTTTGAATCACGTGCTTTCAAAGGATTCCGTTCTCGGAATACGGTGAGAGATGATATTTCATAGTAACATAACAAACGTGGCTTCCTGATTTGGCAATGTTAGCCCGTTTTTCAGTTAGAAATTATAATTTGAAACTGATGATAAAATTATAATTATTAATAAATATAACAATTGCAATGGAAGTAGAAAGGAAAAAAGTTAGAATCATTAAAATTTTAACGTTTATAAAAAAAATTACAAATTAATGAGTTTACGTAATAATAAAAAATTAATGACAGATGCGTCTTTAACATCTGTAACTTTTCAAACCCACTTAAAGAGGAATCCCTTTTCCAGTCATCAAAATCGGGTTCTACAGCTGCAAATGATTCCTTCTGATAAGTTAATGTAAAAAGGGTTTTGTGCATTTTCTAAGTTAAATTTGACTCTTTTAAAAGAGATTTCTTTTATAATGATTTCATTTAAAACTACAAATACAGTAGTTATTTCTAATTATGGTTTCTCGTCAGAGGCAGTCTGGAAACTCTCCTAAACTCGCCTAACAAGTTCCCCCATCTCTTCCTCCCTAGACCGGAATCGATTGCGACGTCAAGCCTGACCGTCGCCGGTGGCTGCTTTCACGCGTCTTTAACATCACAAAAACCACTCATTAAGGAAAAGCAGTATCTATTCAAAATTCAATGATGCGACACTTATAAATTTGATTCTGGCCCTTTTTCGATCTCAAAATTTAACTTAAAAGTCCTTCTGTGTTTTTACCTTTTTTTCATTGTGGAAGACAATGGTCTTGTGTTCTTCCGATATTTCGGCATTAAAGTTAAACCTCTTTTGATGATAATTAAATTATACTTGATGGTGTGGAGATAAAGGCTAATTCATTAAGTACCCCATACATGAACCCTTCCTTGGCCCTTGGTGATAAGTTAATGTCTACAACGAAACTTATTTGCTCAGTAGTTTCGTCAACAAAATCGTCATGTTCTCAATATTTGTTTTCAACTGTTATGACATGTTGACTAGATTTTACCCGCTGTTCTTTGGAAATGCTGTCAAAAACTTCTGTAGTTAAAGTTTTCATTGTTTATTTCATTGTGTTGTTAAGTTCTTTTCACCATTAACAACCTTCTCTCGCACCTAGCTTTTTGTGGCATTCAAGGCAGTTCTACGGCATTCAGATCACCATGATTGTGAGGAGGGGGTATTCGAAGTACATTACATGATCTATCATTCAAAAATCTACTAACACTGTACTTTTTCAATGGGAGCACATCTGCATCAACTAATTAATAAATTGTTCCCTCTCTGTTCTCTCCCTAATTATTGTTCCCTCTCTAACCACTCGGATAGCTGCTTTTTGGTCACATATTTAAATGGTTTTGGATTTAGAAATGAACTTTAAATACTTTCTTCCAGGAGAAATTCAAACCTGCAAGGAAGATTTGGAAAACAGGGTCTTTAGCTGGATCGGTATCTTTAGTATCTGTAAGACAAGGTTATGAAGTAGACACAAAATTACGTCTTCAGAACGTCTTACTATTTACACTGAATTCTAGCACATATAGAAGAATAAAAATTAGCAACGCTGGCAATAACATCGAAGTTGATGAAATTGAAGAAGAATTTTGCCCAGAATTTGACATCAGTATTACAGAAAATAATTTTGAAAATTATAAGGTATTTCTCCCGCCTACTTCGCATGCCTTCGTGGTGTAGTGGTCAGCACGCTCGACGCGTAACCGAGAGGTCCATGGTTCGATTACCGGCGAGGGCATTGCTCATTTTTATCTCTCCTGCTTCTAAATTACCTAATGACGCTACAAAATGCTGAAACTTTTCTACCAGTATTAACGTACCTGTCAGGTTATTGTGCAAGAGTTGCTCCGAACAAAACTTAGATGCGATTCCTGTTTTAAAATATTAGAGATAAAGTATTGGAACTTAATCATAACTATTCCTTAACTGAAAATATGAGCTGAGGATGTTTATTATGCCATTTTGTTAATGTATAACTATACAAAAGTTCAAAACCTTCTCACAGTGAACAATTAACCAAAATTTCCACAAAGTAAAATTCTGAGACAAATAGCGATGAAAATAACTTTGAAGTTTTAAAGACTTTGATATATTTACAGATGCATATGAAATCTGTCATTCGATCAAAATTATTGTAAAATATTTATTAAAGGCGGCAACATTATTAAATAATTATTGTAAGAAAATTAGTAATATGCCTCAGCCGCTATTTAAAAGGTGCAAAATACAAACTGTTTAAAACAAAGTTTGAATTCTTTTGCTGCTACAGAGAATGTATGTATATCAATATATCTGCATTACATGAGAAATTATGAAACTCTGTGTTTCTTTTTTACAAAAGGTATTTTTTATGCATTCCCCTGTATTTACATTACAGTGCATTGTCAGTGCAGTTCTCTATATTTATCTGTGTTCAAATTCATGATTTTTTTTAATGTTTGAATTTTACTTTTTTGTATCATGCAATGTCAGCGCAACTTTTCCCTAAAGAATATATTATACACACACACACACACTCACACACACACACACACACATATATATATATATATATATATATATATATGAGATGATACGATTTATTTCCTTGCAGTAAATTGATGAGAAATGAGTGCTTGACTAGGGAAGATATTATTTTTGCAGTCGCGAGTGGATTGAGGATTAGAAGATTATTGAAAATACCAGTTACGTAGCAGAAGATGCCGGGAACTTTTGAAGAATCACAAAATCACTTGGCATTCCAAATATATCTTTATTACATGATGCACTTCACAATGGGGCCAATCTGCACTCCACAATGATGATTGATGATGGCGCATTACACATTTAACAAAAGCAGCCAAGCAAAAGATGTCCTTTAGCTAGCAAGCATAAGCAGAGAAAGTAGTCTAGTCTAGTCTGGACAACTATTGCTGGGATATTGCCAATTATGGGCAACTTATCCAGCTCACTGAGGAATTGCATAGAGCCCCTGACGTGCAATTTCCTTAAATTAAATAAAACCAAATATGCGGTATGAAAGAGAGCTGTTTGCATCGCAAGGTTGCAATAAACCAAAGTCCTGCAATGTAGAGAGAAGTCCTAACTAAAATCCTGACTGCGGCAGAGCCGTGTTAGTGCATGTCTGCGTCCTAACCAGTGCACATGAAAGTAACACAATTTATTGAACTTTAGTTATACAATACAATACAAATACTGAATTAATACATGAAATATAACATACAAAATGATAATAAAAATTGAAATTCTTGATTAAATATGATAACTAGGATAAATAACGAAAGCCTATTTACATATGTACAAGTTGGAGCAATGCTCTAACAACTACTAAGTTGGGAAATTCAGATCCCTTAGTAAGTGAGCCGCATATGGCCTGATGTTGTAATCCTCATCTAAGGCTATGTAGTCTAGAACATGGAAATGTTGAAGATGTTTACATAATAAGGCAGATTTAAAGAAGTTGGCATTCATTCTATGTAAATAATGATTTACATATTCAATCCTCAGGTCTCTGTGTAAGGTCTCATTAGATACGTAGAAATGGGCATTTGTGATAAGTCTTAAGACTTTGTTTTGCGTAATCTGAAGTTTTTCAACATCTTTTTTAGAGTAAGCCGCCCAGGCCGGCGAAGCATAAGAGAAAATGGGCCTTATGACAGCAATATATAAATGCCTTTTCTTTACTAAGCTTAAGCTTGAATTTCTTCCAATAAGTGGGAGTAGGCAAGTAATTACACTTAATGCTTTGCTTCTGACACGGTTAATATGGTCTTTCCAAGTTAGCTTATTATTGAGTGTCACTCCTAAGTATGTAGCCTTAGATACCAACGGTACCTCAGTGCCAAATAATTTAATCTTTTCATTAAGTCTTCTACATCTTTGTTTTCTTCTAATAACTAATAGTTCGGATTTTGCCGCATTTATCGATATACGCCAACGCGTACACCAATTTTCAATATCAGGCATGTAATTCTGCAGGGCACGTATCGCAAGGTCGGCCTTAAGTGATCTGGTAGCAATGGCGGTATCATCCGCGTAACATCCCAGATATTGTTGTCTCGTGAATCTATCCCTGGGAAAATCTGAAACGTAGAATGTATAGAGAACCGGGCCCAGAATTGATCCCTGGGGGACCCCTGCACCCAGTCTTATACAATCCAAGCTGTCTGAACCAATTGAAACATAAAAATTTCTGTCCTTGATAAACGAGTATATAATCCTTATAATTTCTCTATTAAAATCAAGTTGTACTAATTTGTATATTAGCCCCTCATGCCAGACGCGGTCGAAAGCTTTCGCCACGTCTAGCAGAGAAAGTAGTTGGGTTACAACGGTATTTACAATAAAATGTTTCGTTAATCCGATTGGCTAAAACTTATAGGCAACGCAGAAGTTTTAAAATGACGTAATGCGGAATTAGTTTTCAGATATGACGCAGTTTAGAGCAAGTTATTACTAAAGAGGAAGTACTGTACTCAAATTAAAAATAAGCAATCAAGACACTTTTTAAGATATAATTTTGATTTGCATATTTTTTTATCTTACATATCCCCCCTTTCAAAGAGCAAAAGGCTTGGCGACAAAAAAGCCTTTTTAGAAGAAAGCATTAAGTCATTTGCGAAACAAAGGAAATATAAATTTGAAAAAAAAATTATCATAAAATTTTGATCTAAATAATTTTTTAAAATATCAAAATCTTGCAGATATCATTTTTAAGAATAAATTAAAACCAAAAATGCTACCGAAATTTTGAAAGTCTGCAAGTTCATTTTTTCTGTAAACATACTGTAAAAATTGTTCTAATTTTTTCAAGAAATAACCGTAAAACTTCTCAGTGCTTGGAATATTTGCTTGAGTATCATAATCATATTTTGCAATTCTTGGCTTGTTCTCCATAAAAATTGTTGTCAAAATAAAACCAAAATTTTCTTTTACAGATTCATGAAATTTGAATTAAAATTAATTATTTAACACTTACAAAAAATCCACATTTTCTTAATTTTAAAGCAATGTAAAACGGAATTTTGAACTTAATACATAGAAATGTAACAAAATTCAGAGCAACAATAAAATAAACTTTGATAAAAATGGGCAAACCCTCTACAATGTAAATCAGCGTGACAACTTGCTGATGGCTGTGGTATGCTTAAATACAATTATACGTAGAAGCCTCTGTTCCTCAATAAAAGTAACTGGCTTCTAGTATTGTATAGTTATCAAAGTTTGTATTTATAACTTAGCCATTTAAATCTTCAAATTGCAGTTAAATGAAATAAATAAAATACATAAAAATTAAAATTTAAGACATGTAACTTGCATATTCAAGTTAGGTTTTTTAAATTTTGTAAAATAAAATTATACACTGCCTTACAGTAATAATATACACCATGTAATTTTTTGAATAAGAAATAAGAAAATAAATAAACAAACGTCATAATATTACTTGCTTAGGGAAGGTTTTTAAAACTTTTCAAATATAAAAAGTTTAAATACATCTGTAAATTACATTACGAAATCACAAGAAATTTCAAAATATTATGAGCACCATTTGAAATATTTCATTGAAATTATGCTTTCTACCATTATTAAGATATTTATTCTTTACAAAACCTGAAGACCCTACAGCTTTCTCTAAATACTAACATATTCATCATATTGGCATATCCAATCGTGCAAACTCGTGTATTTGTTCTGCACCAGTGGCCAAAAGATTGTTAAACTGGCAATTACTATAAAAAAGGCCTCCGTTCCTTGGATAGAGGTAGCTGATCTTTTTGAACTGCTCTATCATTCCATTACTAAAAAAAAAAAAATAACTATATCTCATTACATTAAAAAATAAAAATTATTATATACGAAAAAATAAAGGTGGGAGAATTCAAAATTTATATCACTTCGTTCTTAAAATAATTAGAAAATTTTTAAACAAAAATTTCTCTGTTAAAATAATAAAAAATTCAGAATATTAATTCAAAAGCATTTAAATAATAATGCAAAAATATATTAATCATGTTAATAATAAATCCATAAATAAAATCTTTACAAATTATTTAAATTCGTTACCTATCTTATTAAACATAATTATGAAAACCAAAGTTTTGATACCATAAAATTTTACTTCTTATAAAAGAATGCAACATCTTAAAAATTCTACATAATAAGAAAAACAGCATATCTAGATTTTCAATATAATAACAATTATCAGCAGTTTATATAGGATTATAATATATAAATTTCTAGCTATATTAATTTACTTTATTCAGAAAAGATCTTATGTGAAATTTTAGAATCCATAGCACTATTTTAGGTCTTAGTTCCATTTTTCAAGCAGCGTTATGTAACATGGAAAGATCTCGAGTTTGGGAGAACAGATGATTGACTGTTTAATTTTAGGTTGTTACGTAACATAAAAAGATCTCGAATTTGGGAGAACAAATGACTTTAGGGGGTAACATAAAATCTAGAATAGTTAATTTTGAAGTCACCAATCGTTTCTTTAAAGCAGCCATCGTATTTTGTTATATCTTACATATATTTATATATATATATAAACTTTCTCTTGCTTCGTTAATACAGTGATCCTGTTCTTCCACCATCCCTTTCTTTTGAAGAGGGGGAATATTTAAGATATAACAAAATATGATGGCTGCTTTAAGAAATGATTGACGACATCAAAATTAACTATTCTAGATTTTATGTTCACCACCTAAATTTATCTGTTCTCCAAAATTCGAGATCTTTCCATGTTACACAACGTTGCTTGAAAAATGGAACTAAGACCGTAAATTAATCAATCACACCTTGGATATACTTGTACATCATACTTAGTACAAATACTCAGCAAGCAACTGCGTTATTCTTTCATTCATTCCTTTCCCTAGCTTCTACCCTGCGAACAACTCTGCGCCGCTTATTCTTTCCATTTCTAAGATGCCTACGTTGTACTTTAAAAACTAGTATATAAAAATTATTGTATTTAACTGTGATTGGATAAATGCCTTGTCTTGCAAAAAACTAATTCGATGCGAATTATCATAGAATACAGTTGTGTTTAAAAATGGCCACGTCTGGAAGTTACTGGTTTACGCAATCATCTATTTAACTGCGCTTCGAAAATACTACATATATATCTATATATGTATGTAGTACACTGGGGAAATAAATTAAGAGAATTTTCATATTTGATCTACGATCTCCAGAATTACTGGACAGATTTTAATAAAATTTGGCGTGAACATAGGTTGATATAATACAAACAAAATAAACATTCAACAGTTATAATAGACGCACATGTTCGTGTGTAACACTCATGGGAGACTGAAGGTCTGAAACAGCGGTTGCAGAAGACACAAATGAAATGGGTTAATAGGGGGTATGGTCCCTCTTACAGCCATATAGGTCTCGCAGCGTGTTGTCATACTGGAAAAAAGGCAGTTTATCAGTGCCTGCGTTAATTAGTCCCACTCATTCAACAATGCTGTTATGAGTTCCTGGATGGTTCTCGGAGGCGGTTGCGGATTGCAATTGCCCTCCCCAGAGCGCCCCAGACATGCTCGATCTGGTTGACGTCTGGAGACCTGGCTGGCCAATCCATCCGGCGAATATCCTCACTCTCTAGAAATTCGTCGACCAGAAGAGCTCTATGGCGCCTCGCGTTATCGTCTTGTAAAATAAACTCGGGGCCCACTGCCCCCCGGAAAAGGCGCACATAGGGCTCCAAGACCTCATCCCTATACCTCACACCAATCACAGAGCCTCTGTCAAAGACGTTGGAGAGGTATGCGACCATCCAACACGATGCCTGCCCAGACCATTACACCGCGGGCGCCATAATTGTTGATTTTGAGGACACTGGAGGGTAGGTAGCGGGTCCTTGGCTCTCTACGTATGAAGGTACGGCGAGAATCGCTGTTTATGCTAAAACGGGACTCATCGGTAAACAGAACGGTCGCCCATTGCTCCGTACTCCAATCACTATGTTGCCTGCACCATGCTAATCGGACTTTCCTGTCCATAGACGTGAGCGGGGGGCAAACAGCTGGTCTTGTGGCAAACAACCCTCTTTAATGCAGTCGTTTGGGAACAGCCACCCTTGTTGCACGGGTTCCTGAAGCTGCATGCAGGTGCTGAGAGAGCTGAGAAGCTGTAGCCTCTCTGTTACGCATCGCTAAAATGGTCAAATAGCGATCTTTTCTCTGGCTGTCGTGTCTCTTGAACGACTTTGCCCAGGCTTTCTCTCGATGAATCCAGTATCCTGGAACTGTTTCCATAGGTTACATACGACGCTGGGCGTTAAATTAAGCTCTCTGCATATCTGGACCTGCGATTGGCCTGTCTCTAGCCTCCCCACAATTCGCCATTTCATTCCATCATCTAAAGCTTGGTGGTTACTCAATTTTACTGTTCCGATATGAATTGAACGGATTGCTGCAAGATTACACCAAGAAATTCGCCGAGGTGTGCTAGCGAACGGAATTCGTCTTATCCTCCACGCTCTTATAAAGCCTGTTTTTCTAGTAGCTTCGCCTACACGCACGTGTACGCTTACATATTTCCCGTACAAGATTGGCATTTTTATCTAGAAGCAGTGATTTTACCTTCAGTTCAGCTCTTTTCATGGAATTCGATAAAATATGCAAATTCTCTTAATTTATTTCACCAGTGTATTTTCGAAGTTACCTATTACGTACTATGATCCTTTATATATATATATATATATAAAGAATCATAGTAATAGGTCAAAAATTAAAAACAAAAATTTTTTAACCAGTCCTGCGCTATAGCTGCACGATTGAAGTAAAATTAACTTAAAGCATCTAAAGTTAAAATAAAATTGGAATCAAAGCGAGGCAATTCCTCAACAATAATTGCAACTGTAGTAAAGAGCTTAAATTCTGTATCTAAACAAATCAAAATTAAAATAAGCATACATCAGTAGAATAAACTTGAAAAAAAAAAAAAAACTCTGATGTGTACACCACATCATTTCCTTGTACGGAATATTCAATTATACGCATTTTTCGTGCATTTCACTTAAACTCATTGCATTGAATTAAATCTACTTCGTCGATAGAGCATAAAAAACAATAGAATAAACGCACCCTTTAAAAGTCACTATATTTCTTTACAATAGCGACACTCTGGCGCTAGGTTCACTTAACAGGGTTACATCTCATTCGTTCTGTGACTCAGAATGCGCAAATTTATATCATCTGAAGAATTATCTATTCGTTGCCACATGCTCTATTCAAAATCCTATAACAAATCTAAAACGATGTATAAAAGAAATTAAAAAAAAAAAAAAAAACAGTGTTTCACAGACGATTCAATATTTCTCATTCAATTAATTCAGTTCTCACTTCGCGACAAGGCAAAAATACATTAAAACTCAAAATATCTATATTGAAAATTACGAAGTAAAGCTTAAACACTTATTTCCTCGAATAAATTCCAGAATGGATTAAGCATGATTTAATTCGCAATAATAAAAGAAGGCGTTATCTATTTTGTTGCGAAGCTTAGTTTCTATAGATTGGCAACAAATCCACTATTCTGCTTAGTTTCAAATGTAAACAAATATGGCTGCTATGTTAAAAATAATTCGGCTTAACCGCAATTAAATAACTTAGTTGATAATTCTACAAAATTGCATGCAGATTTACTAAAGACATAAAAAATCTTAACCGGAAGTTAAGAAGAACATAATTCAATCATTTTTAAAGCAAAAAATGCGAAATTTACCAATATCTAAGAATAAACAAAAAGTGAGCTTGTAGAGACATTAGGTATTTTTGGAAGCAGGAGACATGAAAAATTAGCAACGCCTTCGCCGGGAATCGAACCACGGACCTCATATTTACGCGTCGAGCATGCAGACCACTACACCACGAAGGCATGCGAAGAAGGAGGGAGAAATACCTTATATACTCCTCCTTTTAAAGGGCGACTGGGGTTTGGGGGACCCAATCGCCAAATCGCGGTGGTGGAGAATCATCATCCACCACCTTTTTAGTTCGGGCGCCAGTGTAGAGACATTAGGTATTTTTGGAAGCAGGAAGATGAAGAAATGAACAACGCCTTCACCGGGAATCGAACCACGGACCTCTCGGTTAGGCGTCGAGCATGCAGACCACTACAACACGAAGGCATGCGAAGAAGGCGGGAGAAATACCTTATATACTCCCCCTTTTAAAGGGCGACTGAGGTTTGGGGGACCTAATCGCCAAATCGCGTTGGTGGAGAATCATCATTCACCACCTTTTTTAGTTCGGGCGCCATTGTGGAGACATTAGGTTTTTTTTTTTTTTGGAAGCATCAGACATGAAAAATGAGCGACGTCTTCGCCGGGAATCGAACCACGGACCTCTCGGTTACGCGTCGAGCATGCAGACCACTACACCACGAAGGCATGCGAAGAAGGCGGAAGAAATATGTTATAAGCTCACTCAGCTGAGTAACAGAGTGGGTATATTATATATATATATTTATATACTTTTGGGGCGCCTGATTGCAACCAAAAAAGGGGGGTGCACATCTACATGTTACAGCAGTCCTATATTCAAAATGTCAACGTTTTGAGGCTACCCTTTTTTGAGTTATGCGAGATACATACGTACGTACAGACACCATGAAAAAAATCTCTTCTGAATCCATTTTAAATCATTTTTATAATTCGTTTGGGAAAATAGAGTTCTTTATTCTGTCCTTACATACAGATATCAAGCAAAAACAGCGTTAAATTGCATTCAATAGCGGTCAAAACGGATATTTTTGTTGATATATGTTATCCGGAACTTTTCGCGATTACAATACTTCCTTTACTTCGTACAAGGAATTAAAAATGCGAAAAAGAAAAAGTATACAAAAAAAAATCTGAAAGGTTTCAGATTTTAAATTACGTCCAAAGGGGCGTCTTTTAGCATTTTGTGTGTTAGCTATATTTATCAAATATCATGTTCTTCGCACTTAAACCATAAAATTCAGTTCAAGAGCAATATCGCAAAATAATTTTAAAATGAGCACATTTTTAAAATTTCCGATACAGTCTCACACGCTGGCGATAAAAAAGTTTTTTTACTGTTCAACGTTGCCATTACTCACTTTGAAATCCTTAAATTTGTTAAAATTTCGCTAAGTTTTATAAAATATGAAATCGATAATAAAACAAATTCCAAATTTCAAATTTGGGCTTCCAGATGCCCATATTTGGGTAGAAACGTTCAATATTCAAAATTTGATGGCTCTAGGTACCGTTGTTTTATCACAATGCGAGAAACATAACATAAATTATTCAGATCCTTCATTATTTAATTTCTTTAAATATAATACAGGGCGATAATATTTGGTGGCAACAATTTGAAAAGTAAAACAACGCTTTTAGTAGATCAATGCAAAATGCCAAAACGAAATTAACAGTGTTTCTGGGCAAATAGCCCCTTTGGACTAAAAAAAATAATCTCTTTTTACTGAAATTCTAATTCAGAACTCATCTGGGGAAAATGAAGTCGATTAGTATGTTCGCAAAAGTCGATTAATATGTTTCGTTCTTCTGGTACATTTGAGATCAAAAACCGAAAAAAGATTCAATTAAATTTTCATTAATGTCTTTAAAAAAGACATTAAAATTCATTTAAAACCGAAAATCGAATATAAAATGTATCCAGAATTTTCCCTGCACAGAATTCGAAACAAAAAATATCTCAAAAAAACAAAAGCACTTTATATTATTCAAATTGACCATTCAAAAAAACAGATTGGTCAAATAGCATAATATGCAAGCCCGACATTCAAAAGCTATTAGAGCGCTTTTGAAAGCAAAACAAATATACTTTAAATCGAATTGTCAACACTCAAAAATTGGGTGGTCTCCGATTATGCAATCCTAAACTTTTAAAACCAAGAAAACCAAAACTTTTCCGAAGAGATTTCTGTAAATAATGTAAAATCTAATCTGAGCCTTAAACAGCTAAAAACTGAAAACCTATTTGAAACAAAATTTAGCAAAACGTAAACTTACTCAATTCTAAAGACAACATTTTTTCCAAACTGTGTTCCTTGCAAAAGAAAGTTGAATTCAAGGCTATTCCAGAGAAGCAAAAATCTTTGTACTTCTTGAAAAAAGCTTGCGATAATGTTCAAAATGTCCAATAGTAGAACAAAGTATTTTAACATGTGTTCAAAATGTCTTATCCTGTTAAACTTTATATGTGGGAGTGCAAAACGTTGGTTGCGGTCTGTAAAAATTATTACCGTCGAGGTGGTTGATTGTCAACTCCAAAATGGCGACGGTAGAAACTTTCTAAAAGATGTTGTACTCCGTAAAATCTTAGAAAGTGAAAATAAAATTGGCTAAAAGTTGAGGAAAAATACAAGTTATAAAAGATAAAAATCTTCACTTAATCGGGGTACGATACGTCTCAGAGACTAGAAGCCCCATTGTTTTAGTAGAAGCAAATTTTGCCAGTTTATTAAAATTTACAAAATAGCAGAAAGGTATTATAAATAATAATGAAAAGGGAAAGAAAAAATATCTTTGTACATATTTACATTAAATTTCTTATCGCAGTCATTCAACTACGCCTCCTATTAAGGTTCAAGTAACAAAATAGCATTTCACTTTAGATTAGAAATTTATAAAAGCTAGTTAATACCAGCTTTATTTAAAGATATAGAAATTTTGAATAAAGGTGTTTTATTCTCTAAGAGGATTTTGACTAAGTTAGTGATTTGTTCTTATACGCGTTCTACATTGCTGCAAACATTTTTGATTCTAAGGTGTTGAGAATGTATGGTCTTAACTATTACTCTTTTGGAGATATCTGTGTGCCAATGAATGAGTTTAATAGTAGAGAAATCAAAATCTCCTTTTTTGTCGTAAATTTTAATATTTTTAAAATTGATAATTTGTAAATATAGGTAATTAATATCTCCTTGTTGAAAGTTAGTTTTATTGAGTTTCAAACAAGTCGGATAAATGTGATCGTATTCTATTTTATTGAAGTTGTTGATTGCAATGATATCATCCATGTATCTACTATAAATGTTATAGTAATAGGAACGTTGTACTTGCGATAACTGTTGTAAACGAAATTCATTGTTGAAAAGGATCAAATTACAAATTCAGACCTTATGCTAGTTCCCCTCGGGATGCCGCTGACTTGTTTAAAAAAAGCATTGTTAAATGCAATGTAGTTATTAAAAAGAATAATTTTTAAATACAGCTGCCATTCTTTGGTAACAACAGTGTAACGTTTCCGAGCTTTTATGGAAAAATAGCAAGACAGGATTGTCTTTTTAAATTTATTTAAAACTTAACAACAAATTCATTCGTGGTTAAATAAAGGATTAATAGCGTAAATCGTTACATTGCTATATCTTACAG
>KK115064.1:247131-337540 GCA_000611955.2 Stegodyphus mimosarum | reverse complement strand
GGGAAAGAGCGAGCTTTTCGCCAACCTTTTCTCTGACTACATATCTATTCAACTCCACTGCTTCGTCTTTTCTAACAAAAGACCAGGCGAACACACGTAAACAAATCGGCATCATAAAAGAATTAGTGGATAGAGACCCATTAGCCTTCAGGACAATTTCCATCGCCGATCGTTTCCACCTAGGCCCTAAAAATGAGTTTCTTTAAGTTAGTCCGAAAGAGGAAGTCTCTAATAATAACCAGCTGTTTGTTTTACTAATGATCCATTTGCTGTTACAGTTTGTCACAACAGTAATAATTTGTGAAAATAAATCTGGTAGACTTAGTAGATTGTCAAGACTTCGTTTTGTTCCATTTTGGGATATTGTTCGGAGAACAGCCTTGGGTGCGCCAAATTGGCTTCGTTAAGGGTATGGGCGACATTTCATCATGCCAACGGAAGTAAATACTACGGATAATCAAATACTACAATAATAAATAGTACAGTAATAAATACTACTAATAAATACAACAGATAATCCCTTAGCAAGGGAAAAGTATTACGGCTGTCTACCTAGAGGAAGTACGTCATCGAATGACAACCATTGCCTGCCATACCACAATAAGCTGTTTCTCAATTTAATTACTATACTACAATAATAGATACTAATAATAAATACTACAGATAATAAGTAATACTACAGAAAATCCCTTAGCAAGGGAAAAGTATTACGGCTGTCTGCCTAGAGGAAGTACGTCATCGAATGACCACCATGGACCTTATAAGAGATAGACTAACCCAGTGGGCGGAGCGCGCGTCTGTCACATGTCCGCAAGAGGGAGTAGGGACGATCTGGTTTACTTTAACTATAAACCTATGGATCCGTATAACATAACTGTTTTTATTTATTAAATGTGACATGCTGTATAAGTGATGACATTATGAAAGTCACACTTTTTTCAAATAAGATTTAATATATCTCAATAAAACACTTTTTACTGCATTTTGTGCATTTTTTCACGCGTAACTCTTGTATAAACTTATTTACTTCGGTAAAACGTTTAAAAACTCTAAACACAAAATTTATGAACTTACTTTGTGTACAAGATTGATAGTACATGATGCTTTGAAACAAATAAGGCAAAATTAAGCAAGATCTGATATTTGTTTTTTAATTTCAATAACGTTTTCAGGCAGTGGTTTTTTAAAATTATAATAACATTACAAGACGATCATTTATTTGATTATACTGTGATTAACTATTCACATTACAAGATGATCATAAGATGATTATATATTTAAATAATTTCTAAAATTCGGAGCATAAACTTTTCTGAGTGTAATGGATTTTTTTTTTTTAAATTAAAAGATAAAATAAAATAAAGTCTGGAAGCACTCAGATTTTATGTTACGCCCAAAGAGACGTTTTCTAATGTTTTGTGTTTTACCTTTATTTCTTGAATATCATGTTCTTCGCACATAAAACACATAAAATTCATTTCAATAGCAAAATCACAAAATATTTGAAAACAGCATATCTGTAGAATTTCCGCCCTGAAGATAAGACTGTTATTTTCCTTACAGTGTTGCCATTGCTCGCTTTGAACTCTGAGTTTATTAATCAAAAATTCGTTAAAGTTTTTCAAAATATGAAAGGGATTAAAGCAAATTCGAAATTCGGGGGTTTGTTTTACGTTATTCAAAATTTGAGGGCTCTAGATACCGTCGTTTTTTCACAGTGCGAGAAACATACATGTATTCAAGCAGATTCTTCATTATTTAATTTCTTTAAATATAAAACAGGGCGATAATATTTGGTGACAACAATTTGCGAAGTGAAACGGACATTTATAGTGAAACAGAGTAAAATGCCGTTTCGAAACTAATAGCCTTTATGGGCTATCGCCCCTTTGGGCTAATAAATTAAATTCACGGTAAATAAAAAAAAACTTATGCAGAACTAGAAATAAATTTAAAAAATAATCAGCATAAAATACTAGTAAAAATAATTATTACAGTTAAATACAATTTTAACATTAGAATAAACGTATAAAAATTATTAAGGTGTTAAAAGTGTTGATCACTATGATGTATTAAGAAATATAATTGAAATAAAACTTCTTTATGGAAATTATGCTGAAATATTCACCTATAATTTTAAAAAAGCAGCACAATTCAGAATTTTAACAAAAACTTTCAAAAATTTATTTTTAGGTATTTTAGTATTTTTTACTTATTTACACCAATAAAAAGCATAAAGATTCTAAGAGAAAATTGCTTGTGTGAAATTTTTTGTTAGTTCATATTAAAAATATTATTTTCGAAAGTAGTAGTTACGAATTTCGGTACAGGAAAAGCTAAAAAAATATACAGTCTTGAAAGTACGCAACAGCTTTATAATTATTCGGAGCGTTAATTAAAGCTAATAAATATGCTAAATTTTTAAAAATCAATCTCAGTTTCAAAAATAAATATTAAATTCTAATTTGTGAAATAAAAATTATAATTTTGTGAAATGAGGCGCTACAACCAGCTTTTTCTTGACAATTATACGCTCTGCAATAGCGAACCATTGTTAGGTTTCTGCAAATCGTCCCTACTCCTCCGGATGTGGTCAAGGGGACAGCAGGAAATGCTTCGGACGAGGGAGAAAACCCATTTGGGTTGGTCTATTTCTTATAAGGTCTATGATGACAATAATTGCCTGCCGTACCATAATAAGCTGTTTCTGCCTTTTTGGCGTCAAGGCCGAACAATATCCCAATTTTGTTTGAAATAGGTTTTCAGTTTTTAGCTGTTTAAGGCTCAGATTAGATTTTATATTACTTATAGAAATCTTTTCAGAAAAGTTTTCGTTTTAAAAGTTTAGGATTGCTTTTGAATGTTGTGTAAATGACAATTTGATTTAAAGTATATTTGTTTTGCTCTTTAATTTCTAATTGTTTTTGAATGTCGCACTTGCATACAATGTCATTTGACCAGTCTGTTTTTTTGAATGGTCAATTTGAATAATGTAAAGTGTTTTTGTTTTTTCCTTTTTAAAGTAGTTAATTTCGCGCATTGTAATGTTGGAAATTCTGGATACATCTGAGATTCGATTTTAAATGAATTTTAATGTCTTTAATGAAAATTTAATTGAATCTTTTTTTTTCAGTTTTTGATCTCAAATGTACCAAAAGAACGAAACATATATTCGAAACATATTAATCGACTTGTACAAAACTTTAATTCATTTTCCCCCTGATGAGTTCTGAATTAGTTTCAGTAAAAGGAGATTAATTTTTATATTTTTCAAGTTTATTCTACTGATGTATGTTTATTTTACTTTTGATATGTTTAGGTACAGTGTTTAACCTCTTAACCAACGTTGCAATTATTAATATTGTTGAGGAAGTGCCTTGCTTTGATTCCAATTTTAACTTTAGATGTTTTACGTTTATGTACTGTTACGAATTTTGTAAAGAGATAAATGATTTTAGTACAATTATATTTGAAATCGTTGTATTTTTCTGTGTAATGTAACATCAAATAATTCTAGACAAGTTCTGTCGGAAAAAATACGAATACAGGGACATATCCAGTTAACATTCAGTTAATGGGTATCTCGGTAATTTGGCGAGATATCGCGAAGCTGGCAACGATTTTGGCGACCACTTGGTCAGGTCTCTGTATCACTGTAATAGGTATTGTAAATGAATAAATGTAATTGATCACTATATTAGCTGTAACCGTAATTTGACCCTCCAATTTCCTTCCAGTAATTTCGAGATAGAGAATGTACTAGAAATATCAGGGCGGCCGGATGAAAACCATATAGAGTCGGAGACAGCATCTGCTGTCAGTAGTAGTAGTAGCGAGTTGTTAGTTCAGTGTGAGTTCGAAGTACTGTGATATCTCCGGGTTAGCTTTTTTTAGATGCGCTTTGCATTGCGTTGTGTTTAATATTCTTAGCATTTTGATTTGTAACTACTGATTGCACTCTGTGATACTGTGAACACCTGTACGAGTATTTCTGTGGAAAATTCCAGAACTCTGAAACGTTTCTTTTGATAAAATAAATTTTATCAACCTATCATTGGACCTGCGTGCATTCAATCTTACTGAGAACCCGCACGCACGCAATAATATATACATATACATATATCTGTGTGTGTTTAAAAATCACAAAATGCTCTTTCTCCCCCTCCCCAAACATACTATTTTCAATTTTATATAGCAGTTCGTTGAAGAAAGTTTTTTGTAAAGCAATCGAGTATGCTGTCATACATACGTACCCATACATATACACATATATGTTTATATATACGTAAGTTATATGGCATGAAATTCTTTTTCATGTAGCCCCCCCTTATAGAATGGATTAATTGTTCTTATTTTTTATTACGTAGCATTTCTTTCTTATGTATCTTTAGAAAGAATTCAAATTGTAGTCATTATGCCATACATTTTTACTTGAAATGCAATGTATTATAAGAAAATATTTATCATTCAAAATTTATAGAAAGTTTTGAATAATTTCGAATTTTTTTTTAATTGCAGAAACAATTTTGATGATTTTCTTTTCTCTTCCTCTACCTCTACCTTGAACTATTTTTCCTCTTTGAACCGACTGATTGAGAAATAAGTACATACACATTACATAACAAGGCTAATTTCGGTATAAAGTGTTTAAAATTGTAATGTATAATTTCATTGCATGTTAATGGCATATTTTAGCAAATATCGACATGCATGATAATCTTATTATTCATTTGCTGTGTTCAATATCCCAGTTTAGGAGTTGTTACATTGGCATTTTACATAATACTAAATGATGTAAACTTTCCTTGTAGAGATCAGAGGTTGTGCTGTTTAAAGTACAAAACAATGTTATTATTAATCAGCAACATATGTCAAAAATAAGGCACATTATTTATACTTACGAAAGATGCATATTAATTACGGCATAAATCGCGGCGAGATGATATTAGTTTTTATTTAATTATTTTACCTTGTGAAATGATTTCAGTTAAAATTTCTTAATTTAATTTAATGGCTAGGATTTATCTTAATTTTTTTAGGATCTCTATCTACATCCTGCATTCATTCTTAAACAGTCTAATTATTGCACATAAATTCCGAGTCATTAAGTGTGAAGTTTCTTTCTTTGAGTTTCTTAATGAATAAATTTCGTAAAATCAGTAATTATAACTTTTAATGGTAGTTAAAATCTAATTATTCTTATCAAAAATATTTTTAAAGTAAAAATCTTGGTTCTTCGCATTCCAATGAAAACAAGGTATTTTCCAGCTTTATGAGAACTTAAGTTCAATTTATTTGTAAGCTTTAGTTAGCCCTTATAGTTAACAAGGACGAAAGTATTCCTACTGCAGTGACGTCACGAACTACAGCGCACCGAGGCCTTGATTTAAATCTAGAGGGTGTTTGTAGTATAGGCAATAGCAATTTAACGAATAGAGCCCCCACCACTGTGGCCACAGTACACCGTGAGTGGTGACCCCGAATGCTCAGTTCAGCAGTTGAGGCGGTAAAGATTGGTATATTTCCTACCTCATGGAGACTTCTGATTGGACGACCCACCTCCCGACAAATCCGAAGGTTCTCATTTGGGTGCAGTACGTGTAGTTTTTTATTTAAGAAAGCGGAACACATATTCAATTACATCTTCCCTATGCAGTGTAGGTAAGTTTGGCTGTTTCCTCGGAAACATGGAAGCGTGCCGGCACCTTCACCATACATTTCATTTCTGTCCTTTACAGCTGCCTTCAAGGGCTCGTT
The DNA here is from genome assembly GCA_000611955.2 of Stegodyphus mimosarum. Classification (NCBI taxonomy): domain Eukaryota; kingdom Metazoa; phylum Arthropoda; class Arachnida; order Araneae; family Eresidae; genus Stegodyphus; species Stegodyphus mimosarum. Next base: position 331,783 of record KK115064.1, on the reverse strand, counting down.
TTCCAACACCTCTTTACTCATTGTGGGTTTATCACAAAGGCTCGTATCTTCCACCCGACCTTCTGGAACCAATGCCTTCGTTGACGGCATTCTCTACTAAATGTCCGACATAATCGAGAACTTAAGTCATACAGCAAACCACTATAAAGAGGCTGCATTGATACCTCCATTTCTTTTCGACAATAGATGAGCTGTATGTGTGCAAGGTGACTGTACTAGTGCAAGTCAGTGGTTACACTAAGCCTCTACACCTTTTCGGGGCTTGAGTCCTTTCATTTCGACTCTGCGAGCGCTTCATCAAATGGGACATCAAAAACAGTAGGAATATTTTCAGCTGCCTTGTAGTATGAGTATTATAATACATAAATAAAGCTGATACTTAAGAACATGATACAGTTTGCAAGTTACTCATTGCTTTTACGCGATTTCAATATTTAGTTGCATTTGGTTACCAGCATAATGTTCATTGCAGTTATCAGTCACGAACGTATTTGCTTAAACAAAGGCACTAATGCCCAACATTTTGAGAAAGGTTATGGAAAGAAATGCAATAGTTTACCATTCTGAGGAAATAGGCCTTGCGACAGCATGAAAATCTCTTTTCAAAATATTTGTAAAATGCAATTCCCATCTAAAAAGAACTTGTATACTTTTAGTTTAAATCATTCAAAGTATTCACAGATTTTCATACCTTTTAAAAAAATTGCATCAAGAGGAATTTGCTGCAAGTTACTTATGAAAAAATATTAATTAAAATTTTTATTTCAGATCACGAGGAGCACCTTTCTTAAAGAACACAGTTCAAGGGAAACTTCACTCACTATTTGTTGCACTCATTTGCTTAATATTTATATTTGTTCTATGCAGTGAATTATACATTACTGAATATCCAGAACCTATTTTCTATAAAAATCATAGCCGACCAAAGAACAAAATATTTTTTCAAATTATCGCGGACTGCATATCTGTTCTCAGAAAAGAGATACACTTTCCTGGAAATAGAAAAAGAACTGCTACACTCTTAACAAATTCACTCTCAGAACAAGATGCATTTGAAAAATTTCTCCGAGAGCCTAAACGAAATAAAACTTTTTCCTTCAATAGTACTAATACTTTTCAAAAAGTTTTTCGGACGTGGCTGGCTTCACGAGCATCCAATGTGCCAATTCAAATTGCATTCATGCAAAATCACAAACACATATGTGCAGACCAGGGAGAAAATCTGCCTCTTTTAATTGCTATCACATCTTCTGCTTCCCATTTAGAATCTCGAGCAGCAATACGAGATACCTGGGGTCTTTATGCAAAGGATAAAGGAGCAAAAGTATTTTTTTTCCTTGGAATTCCTAAAAATCCTAAATATCAAAGTAGAATAAATGATGAAAATGCAAAATTTCAAGATATTATTCAAGCAGTTTTTTTAGATGCATACTCCAATTTAACACTCAAAACTATTTCTGTACTTAAATGGGTCACAAAAGTTTGCCCTTTAGTGAAATATGTTCTTAAAGTAGATGATGACATGTTTATAAATGTTGAAAATTTTCTGAATTTAGCAAAAGATAAAGCAATATCAAAAGCAATTTTGGGTGAATTAGCACATGAATGGCCTCCTGTAAGAGGGCTAAAGAATAAGTGGTATGCATCTTATGCTGACTATCCTTTTAATGTGTATCCAGATTTTGTATTTGGTCCTTCATACCTTCTTACTGGAGATTCTGCTGCATTACTTTACAATGCCAGTATAAAAATGAAATTATTTCATTTAGAAGATGTATTTATAACAGGCATTGTTGCTGAATCAGTAAATATTACAAGAATAAATCTTCCTGCCATGTTTAACACACCAAGAGATCTCCAACCATGCAATTTTAAAAAATTACTCAGCAGTCATGGGCATACTCCACCAGATATGAGGAGGCACTGGATGTGGCTAAAAAGAAAAAAATTTGAATGCACAAATGCAACAGAGGAAGACGTGGACAAAACCGATTAATGGAAAATGAAGTTTCAATAAAATAACATATGGCCAATTTTTACACTATCTATTATTCAAAACATAAAAAGCGGCTGATCGAGTTAAAGATAAAATATAAGGTATAAAACATAAAATTTAGCATAATGCTAATGGTATCCGATACATATATGACTCATTTAAACAATCCAGTTAGAAAAATAGGACTCATTACTCAAAAATTTCAATTTCATTAATGACTAGTAAGAAGCATTTATACAATTTCCTAATTAATCATGTGCAGAAATCTTACAATTATCTAGTTTTTCAACAATAAACACCAAAAATATCAAATGTATATTGATATTCTTAATATGCCTGATCTGTAATATGGCACATCAGCACGCAACATATGATAAAAGATCTTTATTCAAATGAACAAATATTAAACAGCAAAATCTGAAAGCAGTAATATATAAATCAAATACATACACTTGCAGGCATTTTAATCATTTCTGTCACTTCAAAGTAAACAATATATCCAGCAGGTTTGTAACAAAATATTGTTTAAGGCATCATTATATAGTATTACATTAATTAATGAATATAATTACAAAAAGTGGAATAAAATGCTAGATCGTAAGCACATAATACAACAAGCATTCAACTTTCAATATGCACAAAAATAGTGAAATAAAACAAAGGCCACAGAAAAAGAAATAAAAAGGTAAAACTAAACATTTAATTTCACAACGCTTTATTTCAAAAGAAAAAGATATTCACAAAGCTCATAAACCAACAAAAGAACTGAAAAATAAACTGACTAGAAATGAAAATGAACTACATGAAAAACTGAAAAGAATCAAAATATCCACACACGTATAAACACTGATGAATGTTGAAATTACATAAAAGAACTGAAAAGGGTTACTGAAGTTTGTAAATACATTAACACAAAGACTGCCACACAAGTTCCAGGATCCCAGACTCAAACATTCATTTAATCATATTAGTCAAAACTAGATATAGTACACTTAAAAAAGGCTAGAAGAGCAATATTTATACACTATTTCTAACCACAAAATGAAGGCACTCATCTGAAAAAACTATGTTGAATCTGTGTTTTTGTGAAAAATAAATAGCACAAACTGTGTTTTTTTTTACAACCCAAGAACAGAAGAGGGCCTTTCGAGCAGAAGATTGCATTAAAAAGAAGTATAACACAAAAATGTGAAAAGTCAAGATGCAAAAAAATTTTTGTTTCCTGCTTCTTGACATTTTAGTTTGAAAAATAATAATGAAACCAATGAAATATTTTGTTTATATTTCTTGTTAATTAATTAAATTTCAGTTTATCTACAATGGCTTTTACATTTTCCCCAGCAACCACCTTTCCTAATTACACTTATATCCTACAAATATGAACGTAGTAGAACAGGAATGGCATGTAAAAGCACTGAGTTATTTCATAGTCAGTGTCCTGCACAAGAATACACACTACGAGTTGTCACATTGTTAGCAGTCAATGTATTAAAATCAGTATTATGACAAAAAGACTCATATTTCAAACTCAGACATCTTGACAATTTAAAAATGATAAATTTATATAAAAAGACTGTTACTACCCGATAACTCAAAATTTGTAAGGTGTTGTCTTGTTTCTTGATATTAAAAACTCATTTAATAAATATAGTTTTTAAAACTTTTAATTATGAATAAATATGCAGTCATGTTTTCGAATGTTATTCAGAAATGAAAAAAATAAATAAACACCACACGTTATTCGTCTAATTAAAACAAAAACTGAATCAGGAGTTTATCTTCATTAAACATAATCACTAAAATACCAAAATGCATACAAAATCTTTGCATGAAAAAGCATATGCAGCACTTTTCTAATTTCTTTCATTACCTAAGCAATTCCAGGAATATTTGAAAACTATTAATTTTCCCCTTCCGAATTTTTAAAATGGCTAAGTAGGAATTAGAATGCAATTCTGCCTGTCACCTTCCCATCAAGTCCATTGCAAAAGATTTTGAACAATAATTTTTAAGTTAATCTTCATACAGTTAATTTGAACTTCTAGAAGGTCCACTTCCATTTAAAAGCATTTTTTAAGTGATATTTTAATACTCTGATGTATAAAAAACATTACTGCACATACAGTGGCTCAAAAAAGTGTTTGTAAACAGTTTCAGTGAAATATTGCTTTATTTATTAATAAAAATTAATACTCTAGAATAACAATTTTTTAATAATATCTATAAATTTCTCTTAGCAAAATGACATTTACTATTTTATGAAAATCAATAATACCGAAATTTATCTCACAAGTCATCATATGCTTAAAAGAAATCTGCACATACTAGTAAATATTGTAATATTTCTGTCAGTATTTTGAAGTATAGCCTGCAGTATTTATGACAACTTTCAAACGTCTGGGCATAGCATTCACTAGTTTTTAATGTAATATCTGCATCAATGTTTCTCCATTCTTCACTCGTTGCTGTTTTAGTTCGATTTTTGTTTTAATGTTGTGTCTTCGTACTTACTCTAACCTCTAATTCTCTCCAAATGTGTACTGTTGGGTTTAAACTGAGCTGGTGTTTTCAAAACTTGTGGACAATTATAGACACCCGAAAGGTGAAAGTTCATGGCCATGAGCTTAGGGTCGGTATCCTGTTAAAAATAAAGTTGTTTCCTGTATCCAAATTTTGGACAGATAATTTTAAATTATTTAAATAAACAGCACGGTTCATTGTGCCATAAATAAATACTAAATTATTTAATCCTGATGCTGACATACACCCTCACACAAAAAAACCTCCACCACCATACTTCACTGTTCCAACCAATGTCTTTGGATTCAGGTGTTCATTTTTTTTTTCCTCCATACAATATTACACGCCCATCAGAACCCAAAATGTTAAATTTGCTTTCATCTGCAATAAGACATGATTTCAATATACTTGGGCTACATTGATTTTGAGAAGAAAATTCCAAAAAATTTTCTTTGAGGAAAGTGCCCATGTAATCCAGATCATCTGAGCATTTGTCAAACAGTTTTAAGTGAAATTAAGTAGGAAACTTTTCAGTAAATTCTGTAGAAATCTTTACACCACTGAAACATGGATTTTTCAAAGAATTCAAACTACAAATCTTTGTTCACTGTGAGTCACATCGAATCCACTTTGCCCAACAACCTCTTCTTACTTTATTTTGGATCGGATTTCCTTCTTTAGAGGATTTTATCACATACTGCCACCACAGAATGGGATAAATCTTCTAATTTAGCACTATCCCAAATCGAATATCCATCCATATGATAAAAAATGATCAATTTTCGAATGCTGTTTGTTGCTTCCTTATGACTACCAAGACATTTTTAAACATTAAATAAAATATAACGAAGTAAGCAACAAATAAAGCCAAACAATTTTTTAAACATCACCAAAATGAAAAATTAAAAAAAGAGGTGGCAGATGATAATTTTATTTATGAAATTTTATGAAAATATTTCAATGTACAATCACTTTTGTGGCACCTTTTATCTATGCTTCCTTACATTTTTGATTTTAAAAAAAGAAAATAAGTCAGTATAAAAAGTTTGGTTTTATTCAAAATCAAATGGAGGTACGAAAAAATATTGGGCTTTATATTCAAATTTGATTCCAGCAACAGTGCCTTTTTCTCCAAGTTCTTAAAATGGGCAAACACTTCTTGTGAGACACTGTATATAAATTTCAAAATCATTTTTATTTCCGTGAAGGATAAAGTGCATAATTCAATTAGATCCCCCAAATTAATACTATATCAACTATATTTTCCATTGAACACGATATTTTGTCGTAATCATCCGCAATATAAATTACGAAATTTTATAACATGTATGTAGCAACAAGATTTTTTGCACAAAGTTTTGAATTTTATGAGATACAATTGCTGATTTATGACTAAAGTTGAATACAAAGGTATTACTCATGTAATTTACAAGACATGATTTCCAAAACATGGCATGTTTACACGGCACTGAGCTGTCCTGACACATCTAGAGATAAAAATATTTTTAATACTGTGAAAATAACTGGCCTTTCATATCACCTTTAAATTTTTAAAGTACGTTTTCCACCTTCATTCTTGCTATACTTCTGAACTTTAAATTTTATATATATAGACTAGGATCAATTTCTCTGATTAGCTTATTAGAATGTGTTCTAATAAATACTGCATCATAATTAGCATGCTATTTGGAAAACAAAAAGTACACAATTTCTAGATTTGAATTTTTAGCATAAAATTTATTTAATACATAAAATCTAATAACAAATTTGCAAGCTTTCAGTTACTAAAAACCAAATCCTATTATTACTTTACAAGTAAATGTCAATTTACAAAATGCAGTTGGAAAAGTAAGTATAAAACATCATTACCTACCATTTAAAAGAGAGAAGAAAAAAAAAAAAAAAACTTGGACAGGACATAACTTTTTTTTAATCCTGTGTTATACAATCCTTTACCTAAACCATATACTTTATGATGCCATGTATTTGCTTATACAAATTACAAATTAAACATTTTGTACATTAAAATGAATTATTAACTAAGCATATCACTCATTACTGTGTTACGAAGCTCAAAATAGTTATTGTTATCATGTGTAAAATATTTTCCATTCATATTTTCAATGCCAGGGATTGTAAATAAAAATAAGCTATAGCAATACTTAATGCATGACAAAATACAGCAGATTTGGAATTTGTGCCTTCAACAATTATTCTCTAGGAACAGGCATTTCCATATGGAGAAACTGGATACTATCTGAAGGATTACTGAAGCAAAAATAAAAGCTACCTAAAACAAGTAGATACAACAGCCCACTTTAAAAAAAAAATCTACTGATTTGCATTGACCAATTTTAATAGCTATTAATTAGTTTTAAAAATGCATCAAAAATAAAAAATATACTTAACAAATGAAACGTATACACAAAGACGCACTTTCTAACGATTAAGGAAAAAAAAATCAGGAATCATGTTTTAGTTCATGCTGATTTTCATCGTTTAGCACATTTTTTAAGCAACAGCTATATTTACAAATCTGGCTACAGAAACCAAAACTATAATTATAGTCTTAACAAAACATTGAAAACGTCTGGTTGGCCACTAGTTTGCTAACAGTTGCAAAGCTGAAACAATAAAAGCACAGATCACTTTTATAGCACTATAATTTACTGAACTTCTCCAAAAAGTAATAGGTCAAACTTTTGAGAAACAGCTGTTTAGAAAGAAATAATTTAACAGTTAACAGATGGAGATACATTAAGTTAAATTACAAGAACATTTTCAGATTATTGCAGCAGGTATAATTTTTTCATAGAGCTCATTTTAGAGTCTAACAGCTGACACAAATGGATTAACTTAAAATATATTGCTTGAGAGTATGTTTGAGTACTACACTCAACTAAATGAAAGGAGAAAGTAACTATATGAACATGCATCACATACTAACAATAAAAGAAATTCAACATACAAGATTGCCATATTTTAAATCTTGAAAGACACATGAGAGTTAAAAATCTATCTTAAAATCCTGCCCATGTATTAACAGTTTTCTGTCCATTTATCCTGAACTAAAGATTTAGCTTTTATTACAATCTTGGCTTCTCAGCACATCCTACATGAAAAAAAATTTTCACAGCAAGAAATCTTCCACTGCAGTAAAGCAAGCTTTTCACTAAATAAAAATAGTATGGCTCAAGAACACCAGAAAAACATATTTTTAAAATGCTCAGTATCTGATTTGCCAAAGCAAGCATCTTCAAAAGAAATTCTTTTTTCTCACATCTATTTCTAAATTCCATACATAAAACAAATAATAACATCATACAAGTAACATACTTTTACACTGAATTTCAGGTGTGTGAACATAAGGCAGTCTATCATATTCTTTCAAAGCAATTATTGTCACACGTAAGACAGCATATTTTTTTTAATATTTAGTATTTCTTACTAATGTTCCCTTTTTAGAACCATAGAAGTGTTTATTTACAAAATAAATTACTAAAACACTTTTCAGATATCAGCTTACTAATTTTGCCACTAGGTTAAATAACAAAGTAAAATGAATGAATATATTTTAAAATTCATTCAAAATCTAATAAGCTCATTCAAGTAAAATTGACTCCCTACAAAACAACAAACTATGATGCTTCATTTTTACCAACTAGAGTTCATATTATGATATGGTTAACTGGATGCTATAATGATAAACTTGCAACTGGGCATAATATTTTACAAATCTTTCCCTGAACTACATCATTGTAGATAATTTCTACATAAAATGAAAATAGTCAGAAATGCAAAATAAAAAGGGATGCTGTCTTAATGATGGCAGTATAAACTGAACCCCATAATTAGAAAACAAAACACAAAGGATTTTCTCACTTCTTATTTCACAAATAAGATCATGCTACATGCATTTATACATAAGAAAATACATTATCAAATATAATTTTAATGATTTCCTATAGTTTTTACAATAAAACAGCAGAAGGGAAGTTCCATATTTAGATTTCATAATTTGGAAAACAGTTCCTCAGCAGACATTACAAAATATGCTCTTTTTCTTCTTTCCAAGACAAAACTCCAGAAATATTACCCCATGTGATAAGTAATGGAAGTTCTACCTTGTTGAATGTATCAACTAACAGTAAAAGCAAAACGTACACAGCACACAGGAAATAACATACAAGTTTAAATATATTGCAAGTAATAAACAAAATAAAATATTCACTGATTCATCAGTTAGTTACATTACTAAATGTTTCAAATATGATTATTGCTTTTCACAACTCTTTTTTTCAAGGCATAAAATACATTGCATAAGACTGCCACAATACTTTTTTCCTTTGGGGGGGGAAGACTTAAATTCTTTCAAAATGCACCAAGCACTTACTTAAAATTAATGCCAATCTAAGTTCAAATTTTGACATACTTTGCTTACTAATGTGTTCTCTTCAAAGAGATTAAAATTTTGACAAGCATACATTCAGTTTTTGCTAGATAAATAATTTCCCAATTATATGCTATTAGCTGAATGGTGAAAATTCTAATGCATGGAAATGAGGTTTTCTTAATGAAAAAATACAGTTTTCAACTGTGCTTAGATATATGATCACAGATAGAAAAAATAAAAGTATTTTCATACCTTCATTAATAATAGTATACAGATCCAAATTTACACAATCTGGATAGCAAATATAATGGAAATGGTTTTCAATACACCACTTAACAACGTACATGCTTTACATTTGGTTTTACTGCACTTTTTTAACAATGAAAAACATTAACAAGAAAATATAATTAGATAAAAAATACAACCCTTGCAAATATATATGTATATATGTTTAGCAAGCCTTACCATTAAGAAACAAATACTATGACAAATATACAGAAAATCACCATATGACTATATGTATATTAGTAGCCTAAGTTAAAATTAGCTCCCCAGTAACATTAACTTGATAAAAAAAACTTGATACTTTTCATATGCCTTAAATAATCATTCTTATAACAAATAACAGACATCTGACACGTGAAACAACATTCTGCATTGTAAAACTGTATGCAGTTTATAATTTTTAGAAGAGAATTAACTGCATCAGATATGTTTGAATAAACTTCATTACATAGTACCAAAATTAAAACCTTTGTACAATTATTTCACTTCCATTTACCAAGATCTAATACAACTCGTATGAATTCACATAGCGGAGGGAATCTCAAATGGTTTATTATTGCATTCACACAAGATGAAGAATGAAACATTTTCAATATTTTACAAAATACATTTTATTGCATGCTACACAAGAAAATATGTTTAATTTACATAAATTTAGAATGTTAGCATTCAAACATTAATAATTAATTACATTATTAATAATTAATTCAAACATTAATACATTCATCGTTTATTTAAAATAAACGATGAATGTATTCATTTTGCAACATTTATTACTATTTAAGAATTTAGTTCTAATGAATAAAACTATATTTACACGAAGTTTACATTAGCTCATTTAATAATATGCTTGCAGCTGAATGGATGAAAAAGAGCATAAAAAATATATTTATGCATGTAAATGTAACACATTAATAAACCTCAAAGAGAAGTCTTTATTCACTTTTGCCCTACACTCAAAAATCATTACTGCAACACTTAACTAATTCAATCTTCTCTACGTATAACCCAAAACTGCTTTTAAAACTATTAATCAAAAAATAGGTTACATTTAGAATATGATAGAAAAGGAAATATGAAGGCATCTTACACTGAAGATAATACACGAGCTTTTTTTATACTATGTTTTTCTGAAACTTCACAATGTACTTTTAAATAAAATTTCACATGTGAAACTTCAAAATGTGCAGCTAATTTTTTTTAAATATCTGAAAACGAAGTGTTTGGATTCTTTAACACTTAATACAAATTTTAAAATATTGAAAACATTAAGCTAGTTTCATAATGAACACTCTCACATCAGAAACTGATGACATTTTAAAGCACAGTGGAGACCGATTTTTACTACCTGATGCTACCTATGAGAAAATTTAAAAACAATAAATCTTCCGAGTTAGCATCATTACAAAAGACATGAATTTATTAGAAATAATATTTTTAATTTAACAATCACATATTTGTTGATTGATTAAATATAGCAAAGCACACAAGGGCTATCTGCCTTAGAAGGAATACCTTTTTGGAAGACTTTCAGAGGAAAACTGGCTTCTGTTTAATGTTTTAGATGGAGAAAACTATAATAACCCTATGCCAGACTTTTCAAACCAAAACCATATGACTGCATATTAAATTAAGGTACTGACAATATGGAAAAATAACAACCTCAATCACGAAATTAAAACATTAGGGCGGGTTTAACATTCCTAGAAATAGTTCTGAACAAATCTATGCAAGTCTGATAATTTTATGCTCCAGTTCTCAGTCGAAAGGCAATGAATACCATATTAGTGACAAAGGCTTCAAGAAAATCTAAGAAAAAAATAGCAAAAACGATTGATTTTTTATCAGTAATTATTAATAACTGTTTTTAGCAATAAGTCTGAAACTAAATCTAGATCTCTGAAAAGCTTACAATGAACTCATACACTACTGGTTAATAAATCAGGTTCGAATGAGAGGTTGATGATCTTTTAAACAGATACTTTCTTTTGAATGTTTAGATACGAAATGACAAAAATCTTGTAACATACCTTTCGAAATAATTTACATAGTTGCTTTTTGAAATCACTAAACACTTGTTTTCTAGTTTAAATAACTTACATTTTAATCTATAAAAATTATACATTTTCACCAAATCTTCTACACTCATTGTTAATTAATACTAATTTGAAACACCCATGACACTTGGGAGAGAAAATACAACCCTGCAATAAACAAACAGTAATTAAAACACATCATACTCAATCATGGAATACTTTATTTAAAATGAAGTCCCTTCTCCTTTTTAAGAGAATTTATTACCACAAAGGCATAAAACATTTAGAAAGGCAATAGGAACTAAATGAAATAAATGAATTCAAGAACCTTAGTTTTTAAATACTCTTAACGTTTTCATTCCGACTGCCATGCAGACATGCCAGCATGAAGCGCACTCGCTTCCTGGCAAATATGGAGGCGTGTCAAGAGCATTTTCTCATTCACTCCCACCTGTCATGCTTCTGTGTCAGTTTTGGAAAGTTTTAGAAACTAATATTTTTGGCACAAGATGGCACTACATGTCCTCAGCATTTGATACATGCAGATTTCACCTTCTATGTGTATCTTCTATTCGAAATGAAATAAAGATTATTCAAGCACTAGAATTTTAATTACACAAACACAAGGTGAGAGGCATGTTCTCTACTTGCAGGCTTCCTGACGGCCTCCTAAATACACATGTTGTATTTATTTATGAACGTTATGGAAGTTTTTTTTTTGGCTAGTGCATTGGGTGTTTCTTTAAATGTGCATATGATATACACAAAAAATATTATGGTAGTGTTTTTTGGGGGACAGAGATTTGTTGTTTGGGTTTGCAGTCCAGTTTCTAAACGAGATTTATACATTGTGTATGTGAAATGCTTCTGTTTTGAGCATTACAATTTTGAAGCATCAAAAACATTTAACAAATTATGTGAATTTAAATCTGGTTATAAATGTAACATTATTGATTATACAGGGAAAAAAACAGACAATAGGAACTTCAAGACTGTATAGGGAATAAGGAAAGAATGAATGTAAAGAGAATAAGGAAAGGAATGGAAAGACTGAAAAATTATTTGCTGCCAAAATGAAAATTGACGAGATGTTAGTTTTGCAAGGGGGGAGGAGAACCTAAATTTAACTGCTTTTAAAGATATAGGGAAGTATTTTGTTCAAAAGGATTGTAATACAGGTCTGAGTATCGATCCCTGCTTTGAAATTTATCCTGCTAAAATGAATGTAAAATGTTTATTGTCAATTGTATAGTGTGAAAAGTCACTAACAGGAAAGTAAATACTGAACAAAAAAATTAATGTGGAAAATAAAAATATTGTGACAAAACAAAGAAAACTTGAGTATATGAAGTCTGTAAGTAAAAAAAAATATAAAAAATACACCGCATATATAATCTACAGAACATTATTAAATAACACGTTCATTTTTCTGCAATTTCATGGATTTAGGCTTAATAGTGAAAAATACTCCAGCCCTAATTCTCTCTCCTGGAGAGAACAGCTGAACTCAGCGATATGTGTCGGTTTACAGCTTTCATCCCGAAAAGTTTATATTGTATCGTAAAGAAAGAAAACAAATGAAAGCCAAGTTTTGTAATTTTCACACATGACATTTTTGTTCCTTTCCTACATAATTAATATATTTAGAAAACCCAGTAACTGCTGAAATAAAAGAATCGATGATTAAATTTATTTACATGAAAAATGCCAAGTAACAATAAAATATACAGCTTCAAACATATAATATGTATGTATACAGCTCATAAATGGATACAGATGCTTTGACACTAAAGCTTACATAACAAAATATAAAGCTGCCAGTTTTGATACACCAGCTCTTTTATGACTTATAAGGCAATAAGTGTGAATGTGTGTGCGTTTATATATATGCAAATACAGAAGAATCCTTCCCCATTAAAATTTCAAATTTTCTTGACTCTGAACACTTTAGATTCTTGATACTGGATATCAACAAATGAAGATACCTGCTGTGAAAAGCATTCTTCAATTTGCATGCAAGTCTTAAAACAAGGCAACTTTTCACCTAAGAAAATGGTATTCTTTCCATAAATTTAAATTCTTCTCAGCGACTGACAGATGTTGTACTCTTCTCACCTCTTTAAGCCCTTTTCCTTACAAGTAATAAAGCTTAAAAGATACACAACTGAGAAAAAATACATTCCAAATAATAAAATTTGACATTCAAAATAGTTAAGCAAAAGAAAACTACTTTCTTCGTTAAAAGTTAAACAGGAAAATAATATAACTTCTTAACATCAAGTAACTTTTAGTTTAGTTACACAAACTCAAAGTAATTTTACCACTGAATTATGAAACCATTTGCGGTTACTTTCAACATGAACCATACAAATAAAATTTTATTTAAGCAATAAAATTTTCCTAAATATGAATGGACAGCCAAAAGCAATAAGCACCAAATAATTTGTTTTTCAACTTCAAATGTATGGCTGTATGCAAGACTGATTTTCCTTAGTCAATATCACATGTTGGAATACCATAATTCGTAATTCACTATTGAAAATTTTAAATCTACAAATCATCACATATACTTAACACACACACACACGAATTAGCATAAAAGGATTACAGTTTTTTAATATATTTTGATTTCTTTATAAGGATGCAACAGCTACTTAAATCTCCCCTAGCTTTTGAAAGTTCTGACAAGGCCAGTGGAATTTTATTGAAGTCAATTCTATCATCAAAAACCTGAAAAATTAAAATTTTATTTATCTAGTTATTTAAAACAACAGAATAGTTAATATAACTACGAAATATAACAGAATTTATAATGAACTACTAAAGTCAAAATAAGTCAAAATACATATCATAGATTAAATAAACTATTGCAAGAAAAACCTTTTAACAGTAAATAATTTGGCACGCATAAACTCAAAGAGATTTCCTGTGTAGATCTTAACCCTCTCAATGCATAATTTTTTGTTATATATTTCAGATATACATATACTTTAGAATTCAAATATACAAAAATTTTTCGTAGAAGATTTTTTTTAATATAGAATTTATTAGATAATAAAAAAACAAGGTTGTCGGAAAACTGAAACTGAAGAATAATCATGTGAAAGCAAAATTTTCAAAATTAATCTTGATTAAATTATGATTTATTTAATGAAATACAAAAATGAAATGTATGTACTAAAGAAAATATGAAAATAAAATATTTATTAGAAATTAAGTCTAATATGATAAACTTCGAAACAAGGTTTGAGGCAAAGTCTATTGTCTCTGAGGCTTCTCTTAATGAGATTGGGGCTATATGGCTAAAAAGTGTCAAGCAGTTAGTCTCATGGGATTGAGAGTTGAACAATATCTGCCAAGGTAAACACTGGAAATTCCATCTGAATACTTCAGAATGCTTATCTCAATAATTTGCAAGCAGAATTCTAGAAGCATTATATTTTGCAATGTATTATCCTTTTTATAAAATACATGAAGCAAGAGCTGGTGAAATATTTTGTGTATCAATTTTGCACCACTGCCGAACGCTTTGAATAGAAAATTAATCTTCAGATTCATCACAATCCGCAGAGGAATTCGAGAAATTCTCATCAATTTAGCTATAACGATCTTCAATATACTCGAAATCAGAGTTGCAACTGCTATCACTGTTGGAAATATTGTCAGGAATGTAGGTTATATTATAGAAATCGCGGGTTGTGCAAATTTTGCTACTTCGTTGCCCATGTATGCACAGCGAAAGGGTTAAAATACACATATGCAGTAAAACAGCTTACAATTTAATACGATAATACACTAACCCCAAAGGACTTAATGTTATGTAGTTCCTAAATTTCCCCCATAAAGATAATTTCACATACATTTATTTGCGTTGCACTAGCAGCGACAGGTATAGACATGTTTCATGCAAAGTCCACATATAATTTTGACTTCAGCAGTACCTTCTAAAAAAATGCCATGGATAAAAGTCAATAAATTTGAGTTGATTTTTAGGGGAGTAATCTTAACTTCAAAGGAATCAACTTGCAGTTTGAGCCAAACAGTAGAAATTACCTCATTTTGCTATGTTTCACCACTGAGTAAACAATGTTGATTTCTTCACCATTTCGAATTTTGCAAACAAAACATGATTTCACTGCAAGCTTAACCCTTCTTCTTTTCACCTCCAATTTTTTCAACAAAATGATTTACATTAAAACCCTTCATCTGATTTCCAGGGCACTTCTTTCAAAAGCACAATGATACCAATCAACAAAACAAAGAATGTTTGGTGTTGCATTTATTATAACATTTAAAAAATAATCATGTTATTTAAACAAAGTAACAGTGATTATTTTGCACCGAGTGATAAAAGTTAACACTGGAATGCAAACTTAATATTATTAAGGATTTTTCATAGCAGAAAATTGTCAATTT
Organism: Stegodyphus mimosarum; assembly: GCA_000611955.2. NCBI lineage: Eukaryota > Metazoa > Arthropoda > Arachnida > Araneae > Eresidae > Stegodyphus > Stegodyphus mimosarum. The sequence continues at coordinate 316,137 of KK115064.1, read as the reverse complement.
AAAAAAATATCCACTATCATAACCTTGAAAGATTAGGAATTCTCGCAGCAGCGAAAAATGCCTAATTCTTTGAACTCAAGCATAATTCATAAGCATCACAGCATTATTGTAGAGATGGAAACAATGCAGGAATCATAGAACGATAGTAAAGTTAGAGGGAAAGATTGTTCAGTGCTGATCTATTATATCAAGCTGGTATTTCAGAGGTTGAAAGAAGTTGGACAGGCAGCCAAAGATAAAAATATGGTAACAATAGATGGTTTACCCAATTTTAAAAAATGTTATAAGTGGCACAGCATTGTGGAGAGGCAGCAAGTGCGGATAAAGTACTTGTGTTCTTTTCCACCCCGATACATCACAGATTATAACAGAAGAAGAGGGAAAATCATACAAATCGTTCTTAATGAGTACAAGATCAACTGGTTCTTAAAAATAGCTAAAAGTATTTTTATTACAAATTAAGAAAAAAAAATTCCATGTTTTAAGGTTTCCAGAGATCAGTTGACAAGGATGGTGGTGCAAATATGACTAGCAGCTTCAAAATCTCTTAATTTATCCCTTTAAAAATCTAAGAACTTTAAAATGCAAGTCCACAGCTGGCTTGCTAGTGATTTGAAAATCAAATTTTGAAGCTTGGGTCACAGATTCTGCTTTTGAAGGCTAAGTTTGGTCATTACTTTATACCTGAACAAATATTACTGCCAAGTCTATTTAAAGTGATGCTTCTTATAACTAATGCTACTGCACTTTGATTCACTTGAGAAAGCTCTCTCCATTCTATAGACAACCAAGCTGCTTCAATCAATGGGCCGAGGAGTCACCAAAATATTGAAAATTTATTACATGAGATGGTCATTCGAACATCTGAATAATTATCAGGTAGTACAGTCAGCTGTTAGAGACTTCTGGACTAATTCAGTGCTTCAGATGCACTAAAAATCATTAGGAGAATTTAGACATGAAGTTTCCCAGAAAACATTGAATGGCATCTGGAAGAAAAGTTATTCCTTCTCTTTTAAATGTAAGACAAAAATAATGCCATAAGCTGATCAATTTACTCCTGTAACAGTTGTCAATCATGTTAGGATATCAGATTTTTAACTTAATGGTCATGGCATCAGAAAGTTGTTGGACTTGCAGAATGAACAGCTGACAACTAATGACTGTATAGAGATGTGCGAATGAATTGCTACTAATGAAGTCAACACGTCAGACCCAGAACAACCAGAAAAGCATACAACAATTGCATGCTTCACAGGTCTTGGTTCAACTGAAAAGATTACAAATTTTTGAAAGCACCAACTCTAATGGGTAATACATTCTAGCTATAAGACAAACAAAATTATTAGCTTGCTAGGAAGAAATATGACAAGATTAAAGAAAAGTCAAATCAGCCGTCAGATGAGCATTAAATTTAACGACGTCATCAGCATACAGCACATTTATTTTAACACTCTTTTGATATGTATGGAAACTACACTCTTTATTATATACTTTTCTTTAATACCCCTTGGTCCCATTTAACTAGAATTTATACATCTTTAAATGTAAAATCACAGCCCTACTTATGTCCCTTTTACTGGTCTCAATTATTATGCTACTTAGGATATTACTGTACTTAATAGATTACACAGCTTTAAACTGCATGTCTATTTATTAAATCTTTCAAATGCATAGGCAACAACATATTTCAAATTAAGGCTTAAGAAAATACTCATTGCTTTTAATAACGATGCGATGCACCACACTTGCAGATTAAAAATATCCGATGAGGACACCAAGACTTCCTTGTATGGCCAATTAAATTATACACATTTTTTGCTGTACTTCATTTAAACTTATTTCCTAGAATTATTCTAACTAAATTAACAGATCTCTCAAGGCACATTGAAAAGGATATCAAAAATTGGAATTTTCAAATTAAATATCCTGGTCAATTTTTCTCATATGGAGTTTCAACATTCTATGACTAATCATTTGAAGGCACCATGAAAAAGTCCATTTTATAATCAGTTTTGGAAAAACAGTCCGTAGTGACATCACACAAAAAAACAATCAAAATTGATTTGGGAACAGTCGCAATGAATATTTTTGTTGAAATATGATAGTGGAAATTTTTCGTGATTACAATACTTCCTCTATTTTATACAAGGAAGTAATACTGATTACCAATAAATCAAAAATGATTCAAGCAGTACTTTTTGGGCAAAAAACACTTAATATTACAGAAGATAAGACTTTGCTCAAAATAGGTATAATGAAATTTCTACCAATAACACTTCATAAAATAATGCAAAGTAGCCCATTCCATTTAAGGGAAAAGAAAAAGCTACTCTGAAAGTTTCTTTGTGAAAGATGCAAAACTCACGTTGGAAAGCATTCATGAGCTATTTTGATATCATAACATCTGAACAAATACTTTTTACTGTCTTATTATATATGGCCCTTATTTTTCTTATTTCTTGAAAATCATTTTTGCCCATGATAAGTTTCAATAATTTTTCATATGCTACGAATGAATTTTGAAAACAAGTTCTTTTCTTATATTTAAGAGTTTTACAAGCTTTAAAATTTTAGCTACCAAAATATACATATTTTAATTGAAGTTCAGTGAAATTTTTTCCAATAATGTAAAGGAACAAAACCATGTTTGGTGGTTTAAATGATAGATAAAAAGAATAAGCACATAACATTTCTCAAAAAAGTAATTGCTTCTACATACAGCAGCAGCACTGTTCAGAAGTTAACAACTAATACTCTACTTTCTTCCATTTCAAATGAAATAATCAAACAGCATTTAAGAAGTACAACTAAAAATATTTCTTTTGCAATATAAACAAAGTACTGGTGGTTAAGTTTATGAAACACCATATAAGTTATACAACTATCAACTGATACTATTTTTCTAACTTTTATAAAAAAAAATGACAGTATAAACCTCAGAGCTGAATGTTGGTAACTGACTGGAAAATTACTCATTTTTCACACAGTACTGCTATCAGAGTGTTAAAAACAAAGAAATTTCAAGCATAATGAATAAGCTCAAAAACTCCATTTCTGTTGATTTTAACTATCTCATGATTACAGCAAACACATAAGAGAATAACTTCTTCAATTTTAGAGGTCCTACAATATTTAGCTCCAAGTCTGAAAACAAGCTTGACTTTGAACAATATAAAAGTATGTACACATGTGCATAAACAAAACATAAGGTCCATCTATATAGACCATGCCGACAGAAATCTTTTAACAGATATATACTTCCAATTACAAAAATGCTTCATATCATGCAAATATTTGTTCGGGTATACCCAAATTATTTTAAAAAAAAAAAAACCAAGTCTACAAAATTATGAAATCTAACTTTTTAATACAGTCCTCTGTTCCTATACTTAACAATTAAAATTTTATAGTCATTACGAAAAAAAATTTTAAAAATTGACATTTTAAAAATTTCAGATACCTAACATCATTTCCAACTTGCTTTGATTACAGGGTTGCCGCTCAAACAGGAGAACGAAATTCCCCGACGTTTCCAGGTTTTTCAGGTCTGTTTTAAGAAAATTCCAGCCTATCCACGTAATGTACTTTGGCTGTGCTAAGAGGTAAATTAATTATGGTACCACTTGAAAACACACAAATTTGCCAATTACATATGACTTATATAAGATATATAATCTCCAAAGCACTACTATTTTAACTATAATAGTTGTTTTCTCCACTCAAGATTGAGACTAGAATCTGTCCAATCTGGATTAAAAAATATCTTTTTTTGCAGCTAAATGAAAGAAAGAAATCTATTTAATGATATTAAATAAATTTAGTATTTTATATTTATTTAGCAGCATACACAAGCAAAAAATATGTGCATTAAATTTCATGATGTTATGTCATCATACTGCTAGAATTAGCTTCAGGATTATGCCAGAGAAAATTTACTGAAATCTGAAAGTATTATTTACTAATAATAAATAAATTTAGAGGGAAAAAGCAACATTAAATGATATGAATAACATTAAAATAATTAAAAACTGAATCGCAGTAATCAACTATATTTTGGCGAATATAATTATATTAAATAGTTAGCCTAGACTGATTATTATTTTTTATTTTACTGCAAAATGGCAAATAAGGCATTTATTAAAAAGGAAAAATAATTTTTTAAAAAATGTTTAAAAGAATTTGTGGTAAAATCCTGCTATATGCTACGGCCTTGGCGCGATTTTGAAAATTGCCGCCAACACCAAAATGACCCATTTACTGCTCATCATCATGTCGCCAAATCCCGTGTGTAACATACATGGAGGCTATTCTAACCTCCATGGTACTGTGATTAAACCGATTTTGTTTTATACAAGAATACGTATTTTCTTTAGTTCAACATGCACTTCACAAGCGAGTCTCTCGATTCTCTAGGTTACTAAGCAAAGTTGCTCGAAACTTGCTTTGCCTTTCTAAAAGACAATCTGATTGGAGCTGCAAAAATTGGCGCTATGCCTGCTCCCCAAATGATGCTTACGTCTGCCAAGAAAGTGACCGCTTCCAATTTCGGTACAAAACTCGCGTTTGGGGGCGGGAGGGATCGCTGTATGAAAGTCCCTGACTTTTCCAGATTTTGACTAAAATATTTAAATTCCCTGACTTTTTCCAGTTTTCCAGGTAGCGTGGCAATCCTGTGATTAGTTGGTTAATCAATAAATTATAATAACTTGCAGTATTTTTCTCATAAATGCCATTCAATGATATTCTTTTGTGATTTACTAGTTTGCAGCATTCTTCAATATATAATTTTATTACAAAAGTTATGCTGAAAGAATTTTAACATATTTTAAGTAATTTTATTTCATGTAATTTATATATTTTCAAATATTAAAAATGTGTGAATATCCTCATGAACTTTCATTACTTTAAAATTATTAATTGATCATTTGCAATAATATACAAAATTCATTAAACTAGGAGGATTTTTAAATTCTGTGAATAATGTTACTAAATGGCTGTATGCCAAAACTGAAACCCGTCAGTATTTTTTAGAATTCTGTAAGATTTTGAGAAAATCTCTTGAAATATTTATATTGATCAATAACTTTCATGACACTCTGGACAGAAATACTCACCACTTCATCTACTACCACCAGAAACTTTTCTACAGTGATACTTTTCGCAATGTAAACATTTCACACCCCAATTTATGTACGCACCTTGAATATTATGTGCAACTTTAATTATGTAGATAGAATTTTTGTAGAACAGAAATTAATTTTTTTTTTAATTTTACTTTTATGATGAGTATAAAATTTTCCTAAAAATAAGTATAACACTGGGAAGTGCATAAAAAATAGATTTTGTACTTTTTACAATTCTTAAAAATTTTTTAAACGCCTCTTATCTGGAGGTGTATGTCAATGAACAAGGATTGTGAAAATAAAGGATGGGTCAAGAATTTCTAGCCATGAGGTACATTAATCCCATCATTAACCCCTTCGCGCCGATTGTCACGTCTACGTGCCAGCAACGAACACACTCACTTCCCGGCTGACACGCAGGCGTGCCAGAGCGTTTTCCCGTTTAGTCCCGACTGTCACGTATTTGTGCCAGTGTCCTGGAACGTTTTAAAAACTATAATTTCTGCCACAAGATGGCACTGTATGTCCATATGGTTTCAGATACATGTACATTAGACCTTCTACTCGAAATGAGAGAAGCATGACTCACATACACGTGTTTTTGATTATATAAACAAAAGGGGAAATAAATGTTTCCGAATCGCGTGCTTTATGACGTCTCTTTAAATTCGCACGTGGTAGTTGTTTATTGTAAGTAGAGAAGTTTTATTTTCGCTAAAGCGTTGGGTATTTCGGTTTGCAGTTCAGTTTTTAGAAAATAATTAGATCTTGTTAGACGTAAATTCCTTCTGTTTTTACCGTTGCAATGTCGAAGCGTTGAAAATATTTAACAGAGCATGAAATAGCAGAAATGATGCAAAATATTTCAGATATTGACTCTGAAACAGATTCTGATAGTAGTGATAGTGATACTATGATATATTCTGATCATAAAGAATCTGGCGAATCTAATGATGATGAGGACATTTCGGACATATGTATGCCGAGTACGTCGAAAGCAAGTACTCCTCCATGGTCATCCACAATAGAAAATTTTTCGGAATTACCGCTCCGTCATTATTCAGTACCCATCTTTCAGAAAAACTCTTAAATGGTATAAGAAGCTTTTCTTCAATATCATGGATATGGCTGTATTTAATGCCAATACTCTTTTCAACAAAAAAAGTAAAAAAAATCATCCTCTCCTGAATTATCGGCTTAATTTAGTTAATCAAATTATTTATCGGTATTCCTCTAAAAGCACCAATGTTAATATCACACCAAGATCAGCAGAATCATTAAATCCGCTCAGATTAACTGAAAGACATTTTCCAAAACTTTGTTCAGAAGAGACTGATAAGAAAACGAGACGACGATGCTTCGTTTGTTCACATTCCCGGAAAAATCCTCCAAAACGGCAAATGAGTTATTACGAGTGCAAGGAATGTAACGTAGGACTGTGTGTAGATCCCTGTTTTCAAATTTTTCATACGAAAAGAGAATTTTAAGTAATATATTTAGTTTTCGGATGTATAATGTTAAAAGTCATAAAATGGTGAGTAATGAAAAAAAAAATGTGTAAAATATGCATTTAAACAAGAAATAAGGTAATTAAAGTAGATATAAAAATATCTATAAAGCCGTTTAAATACTCTATAGAGAATTATTAAACAATGCGTTGATACTTCGGAAATTTCATGGATTTAGGCTTAATAGCAAAAAAGCCCCCTGCCCTGGACGGACGCTCGCGTAAGACACTGCCGGCCTCCGCGATAAGCGCACGTTTGAGCTACCCGACGCGAAGGGGTTAAACTCCATCCGAACACAGTGACTGAGCTGGCTTGAGCATCCACACTGAAGAGTTTTATCTACGGCAATTAAAATTCATATTACAAATAAAAGAGACATGGTTCAACATTACCATGCTTCAACAATTATAAGCAAACAGCTTATGAATTTGTAAACGCACTGTTTATTAAACAACATTTTAAATTCCCCACAATCACTTTATTTTCCAGTAAACATTTCTTTCCATAATTTGTATTGTTAGTATTCTCATTCAGAAGATATTTACTTAAAAGCAATGGAAAAATTAACAGCCCTTTACTATTTATTAATTAAGACTACAATCGACTCCTAATTAACTGTCCTTTTACTGGTCAGGATTTTATGCCAGGCAAACAGATGGCTGGTTAAGCTGAAGAAATCAGTTACGAGTTTGAACAGCACTGCTTTCTTGAATGCAGAATTTTTGAAAAACATATTAAGAAAATTTTTGAAGACTTAGAGCAATTTGAAAAATTAAAAAAAATTGCATAATCTAGGAATATAAAAATAAAAGCTACATGTCACGCATGGGTAAGAAGTATGCGAAAACGATAACACAGGTCTCTTGCAAAAAGCTCAAATTTCAGAAAATGTTAACATGCAACACTTATAAGACCTGACATGGCATCATTAACAGCAAGCAAATTATAAACAAACACGCAACACTAAAACATTAACTACAGTACATACTGTGCAACAGAAATAATTCCATAAACACCAATATAGATCATCAGTTACTTAACTGAGAACTTTAACTATGGTATTGCAATAAAGTGCAATTCTCCGTAATTCAGTTTTTCCCATATTTAGTAAACCAAAGCATTAAATAAATTTCTTAAATCTTAAATAAACAAAACGTTTCTTATTATACTGGCAGTGTTTGCATATTACAAAAGAAAAAAAAAAGAAATCAAGTTCATGGCATTAGAAAAAAGTTTCATTTGCTTGATAGTCGATATATTTTTCACACATTTTATCTTTCCCCAGTAGAGCGATGTCCAAGATCAGGGTACCTGGACTAGAAGCCATTAGAAAACTAATGGTATTAGTAATATGTGTAATCTCAGGGTAATATTAATGTAGATGGTGGTTAAATTACTGTTTCATAATCATGCTTCCAGTAAACAGCTAATTATTGACTATTAAGTTTATGAAGCATGAGAAATATATATGGATTTAAAACTGCATATAGGTTGCCACCACTAACCACTGCATTTGTCAAGGGTCAACTGCTGCATATAAATACTTATTGATTGATTTCTTTGGAAAGCGATTTTGTTGTTTTCATCAACAGAGGTATCACCTTATTTGTCAGTATATATTTCAACAGCTGATATTTCAAAGCTTTATACACAAAAATTTTTTGGTTTATTCCTTTTTTTGGGGGGTAGGTCTCATCAGATATGGAAAATCAACAGCAGCAATTTTTGCATATTTTGACTTCTTATTACGGAAAAGGTTAAGAATGTTGCTCCGGCAAGAAAAACGTACTATGTGTACGGAGATGTGCTGACAGAATGCTGAAGCCAAAAAATTGCAAACTGGTTTGCAAAAGTCCATTCCGGCTAGCAACTTCGATATTGAAGATTCATTATGCTTTAAAAGGCTAGTTGAAGCTGATGAAGAAAATGTCTTGCTTACTCAAACTGCTGAATAACAATACAATAAATTGCTGAGGTTAAATTTGTCAAATTCAATTGTTTGTTATCACATCAAGCAACTTGGTTTTATTTCTAAGCTCTATATACCGGTTCCACATATCCTTAAATAAAGAGATTTGCTCCAACACATTGGATCTGTGATTTGCTTTCAAAGTCAAAATAATTATCCATTTTTGAATTAATAACTGGCAATGAGGAATAGATGGTTTACAGTGGCAAATGGAAACGACCATGGAGCACAAAAGATAAGCTGGCTCGAAAGCACTCTGATATTCATGAAGAAAAAGTTATGCTCTTTGGTGGAATTATAAGGGAATCTTTATTTTTTTTTTAACTTCTACCAGAAAACTTCACTATCAATTTAATGTGCACTGCTATCAGCTGGAACAATTAAGCAACAGTATTACGCAACAAAAAAAAAAGAGGCTAGACCTGATCAACAGAAAAAGTGTAGTGTTTCACAATGATAATACCACAGTTCACACAAATTTGCTAAGCTCAACAAAAGCTATTCAAGTTCGATTATATGTAGTATTATATCTAGTGCATATGCTAGATCTGGTATCCTGAAACTATTACTTGTTCCCATCTCTACAGAACCTCCTAAATGGCAAAAATTTTACTTCAAATGAGGATTCTAAAAATCCAGTTTTTTGAAGCAAAACCAGAACGTTCAGTACAGCAGAAGATAGAATCATTCTAGTAACAGAAAGATAACAAAAGTACCGCAACAAAATGGCCAACATATAACTTAATAGAATACTTATGTACACAAATTTCTTTCCATGAAAAAAATTACTTTTTAAACAATGCATAGTTACAAAATGAAAAAAAAAAAATTCTTGCTTGAAGTACAATTAAACTACCTTTTTAAAAAATAGTATTATTGGCAGATGAAATGTTTTGCTGTTTAATATATAAATATATAACCATAATGCATCATCAACTTTTCTTTAGCTTCTTCTTCAGAGCAACTTTTCAATTTTATTTGTTTAAGGAAATCTTTCAAGATTATGTAATTTCTGATTTTTCTGCCTATCCTTTATCTTCCACCTTTCCAACACTATAGTCATTACACATCGAATTATGTTCCATTACTTCCAATTAAAATTCTCACTATAGTATATCTGTGTTCTAACACTTTAATACCATTCCAACAATTACTTTCATTTCAATAAATAACACAAGCCATTACCATTTGTTTGAGAGACAAAAGCTAACAAAAGAAATGTACACATGAAGAAACTATGACCCAAAATGCACAAATAACAATAATTATACTGATAGCCCTTTAAATGATAATACCAACAGATACAAAAGATAACACAACTAAGTTTGTTTTACAGATTTCTAGTACAAAGAAGAAATCTTCAAAATTTCAGGTTTACTAGATTAAACAGAATGTACTATGATCAGTACTAAATGTGCCCACTGTGAGCAACAATAATGTAGTACCTGGTACTCCAAAATTTTAATCCTGAAAGTAGTGCCCTCTAGGTAGAGAAAAAGAGTTAGAGACTGGCTTTTGACAAGAGAGGCCGAATGCTCAGTGTAGTGATTTCATAAGCAGCAATCCTGCTCATTAGGGATATGTATTTGTATAAAGTGTATATAATCTAAGTAAATCTTGTAAATAAATGAGAAAGTTAATCTGAGGTCACTACTTGTGTACAAGGAGACACTGGCCATAACTGGATGTTGCAAATAACTCTTGCTATACGGTAATGCATAAAGTTGAAGACACTTTGAATAGCATTTCAGGATATTGCAGTCCAGGGACTGCAGTTTACTGTCAGAGTTGATCTGTTGATCTTTGTCACGCCAGTGTCTATGTGTAACATCATAAAAAACAGCAGTTTTCAACCTTTTGACTAACGAGTACCATGTAAACAAAAATTGAAAAACTTTAGTATTGCCACTAGATTTTACAATGATTATTTTTCAGTTTCTCAACACAAATATTAATATATATAGCAAATTTGATGCTCAGCGAATGAACTAGCTTTTTCTTTTTCTATTTTCTTTCTTAGCAGTTTTTTGAAATTAAGAGAATTTTACACTCTCTATTTCGAGCTGTTTACTTCTTAAATTGATTTTATTTAATCTCAGGAGTTTTCACTTTGAGAATTTTATTAGTTTCTGCTTTTAAACAATTTTAGCAATCTTCTTCTGCTTTTGACTTTTATTGGAGCAACTTTGCCACTTTGATTTAAAAAATTTTCTCTGGTTTAATCATTACAGACTTCAATTAATTTTCTCGTTTTGACTTCAAAAGATTTTTCTCCGATTTTCTTTTTATCGACTTCAATTAACTATCTCATTTGGATTAAAGCTAATTTTTCACGCATTCGAGCAGCCCCTTAAAGTTTTATATTATCTTCCCTGATAGTTTTATTTAGGGAATATCCTTACTATATATAATTATATATCTTCACTTGATTGCTTTTTTGTATGAAAAAAATTTTTTGAATTCGAAACTTTTTTTTTGTTTTTGTTTTATTGAGTATTTGTGTATAGGTTTTAATATTCCTATTTAAGAGTTGCAAATGCGGTCAGGAAAAGATCTAAGCATTCGAGTCTCTCTAAACGAGTCTATAAATTGAAAATATCTTTCAAATTTTACAGTTCTGAATCTCAAATGTCTTAGAGGAACGAAACCTGTATTCGAAACTCATTGATCAATTCAGTGCAAGGCTTCAAAACACTTTTCCCTTAATAAGTTCTGTTTGGAGCGTTGAACCGAGGAGATCAATATTATTTTTTATTCGCATTTATATTTTTTCCCTTACAATGCTTTCAATATTGTCCCATGATTATTTGTACTGCCTTAGGGTACAACTTTATTCAAGATACATAATAGTTAGAGCCTTCACAGGAAAGAAAAACTGTAAACATACATTTAAACTCCACTTTATGACTTTTTCTTAAAGAATCTTTTCACTAGATATATGTAATAATTGTACTTTTGGCGGAAGATGAAAACAATTCACATTTAGTCATGGCCGAAAAAATTGCTGTGTAGATGACTGGACACTATGGTGTAATGGATGATAGAATTTCTGTATTTTAAGAATAAAAAAAAATAAATGCTAAATTCAAAAATATAAATTCAAAGAAATTTAAACAATAGTACAAAAATACTACACTTATTAGGAACCTTCCCTAAACGAAATCCTTAAAATTCTTTACCTAATTTTTATCAAATTCAATATTCTTTTTTCAATTCAGAAATAAAAAAAAACTACATTTTAAATAAATCACAAAATTTTTAAATTATTAACTTTCATCTTAAAATAATTTAAAATATTACCATCAATAAATCATAAAACAACACAATTACTTATACATGCATATTCATTTATAATGCAGTTATTTTAAAACTAAATTTACTTTATGAAAGAAAACTGAAATTTAATAGCACTTCAGCATCACTTTTGATAATATTCCACTGTTTGACGGGGAAAGGGCAAAACACTATTTCGTATTTAACATTTCACTGATAAAGGTTGTTGAACTTAGGGTTGAGGTTGAGGGTCCATTTCATCTTCATTCAAAGTAAAACCAAATGATAAATAACTTCCATTATGTATTCTATTAAGAATTTTTCTTTTCTTTTCAGTATTTTTAGCGCTAGTTGTTTGGCCTGGATCCATCACCTGTGAATCATCACTTTTCCTCTTAGTCCATCCTAGCCGAATTCGTTTATAAAATCTAGGTTTGTATTTCTTAATTTTTTCACAAATATTAAAATGCAGAATGCATTACAAGTTCTGTTGTGTCGCGAATTTTTAGTTCTGCTCATGCTATTTAAGTATTTTTTATTTCTATTTTATTTAAATTTGAAATTGTGAAGAGCGTAATGGAATATATCTATTTGTAACTGCTAAAATCTTTAGTTATTTATTTTTCAATGATTTAATTTTCTAACAATGCCAGGGAACTTTCTTTTAAACATTCTGGATGGAAATGAGTTTCCCCCCATAGCTTTACGATAACAGAAGGACTACAGTCATGTTTGCATGTCTTTTTCGATGGCGGGTTCATTTACTGGGTGGTAAAAGGAAGTTTTTAATTGGAGTCTTCCTTGTACTTTCTTTGTGAATACTGCACAAAGAAAGTGCAACGAAGTAGATGAATTTCTTTCCGAAGAAAAGGACAGCTGTCAAATATGCTTCTTAAAGGACAGTTTGATTGTTATCTCTAGTTTTTCCGCTTGTTAGTTGGGGGTCGAATTTTAGTCTCATGCTTCTGGGTGACTCACTATGCAGCTGGTCAAATGTTTCTTTGTAAATTGTCTCTATTTTGATTCGTTTGAGGGGGTATAGTTTTGTTAGCTAAATGAAAAGAGAAATTTTCAGGATGGCTTGGTTTAATTTTATGCAAAATTTTTATGTCTATAGTTTTTAGAGGGTAGAGAAATCAAGTTTTCTTCAGAACTTATAAGTGTGTTAAAGGCAGACAGAGGTTGGAATTGCAGAGTGGTGAAGTTTCTTAAAAAGGTTTCGTGGGGCATTTCCTCAGCTGCGGGCCTGGGATGCGTTATCTAGGCTAATAAAAGAGCCTTTTTACCACTAGAAGATTAAAAATGTAGTGCGAATTTTAAGAAGCACTTTTCTGAAGTCTTTTGAGACGGATTTGAGTATTGAAGATTTATAGTAAAAAGAGATTGTGGGGTATTTGCCCTGCTACAGGCGGCTTGTGCCAGCGGGCAGTGGGTGTTTTTATGCTTTGTCTGGCTAGAAGTACAAAATTTGTGCAATCTCTTTGGCATCCAAAAAAATGGATATTCCTTAAATTGTTATTGCAGGAATTTAAGAGGCTCGCTGTCTCTCCTTGTAGTTGAAGTTACCAGCAGTCTGGCCGCTTACTGCCAGCATTCTGGTCGTGCAGTCTTCGTTTTTTCTACTAGCACTGCTTCTGAATTCCTGATTTAGGGACTACTTCATTAGTGTCTGCAATGAGAAGTCTTCCTTCTTCAACTTTATTTTGGGCTGAGTAGTAAAAGACAAATTCTTGAGTTCGTGATTTTGTGCTGAGGCCGCCGATATGCAGATGCTGCTTGGGATGATATGTTCCTGTCGACCAACTGCAAGTTACTTATTTCTATTCGTAAGATTATAGTATTTTCAAGTAGTGTAATTTAAACTAATCTTGCTTAATTTGGGAGAAAGAGAAATATTTATTTGAAAATTAAAAAAAGGGGGATTGTTTGTGCTTTAAGTAAAATTTAAAATTATTGTCTATAAAATATGCAATTCCTTTAATTGTAATTTTTCAGTCAGCTTACGTGAGATCCATTTACAAATTACTAAGTTTATGTATAGAATAATCGCAATAATCGTTTATTTTGTTAAATTGGAAATATGTTCTTGATCAAAGAATTGAAAGAAATAATGTGGAATATTGCTTACCTTGTATGTAAGGGTAGTCTAGCCAGCTAGCTATCTGAATTAGAATATTCAGGATATTAATAAATGTGCTTGTATTTTAAGTTTCATTTGTTATTTTGTGTTACTTTGATCTATGGTCTGTACAGTCACTCAATTTGTTTGAGCCATAAGGCTTTTAAGAAACATGGAGATTTTGCTTGGGATATTGTTAATGACTCTTAGTTAGGTTTTTCACAACTTAATTAATTTTTGTACTAACCACTTGATAATTATTTGAATATGTTTTTGGACCAGTTGTTATGCTTTTTAGGTGACAGAAGTAATTTAAACTCTTTTTAGATTTTTTTGTGTGTGTGTGCGTGTCTGGCATCAACCGAGGAAAAGTTGGTAGCCATTAATTCGAGGTACCAACACTATTTCAGCTTCGTAACTGTTCTTCAAAACAAATAACGATATCTCAAGTCGCATAGAAAAGTAAGGAATTCAAATAACATTAGAAAATACCTGCTGTTAGAGACAGCAAATTGACGTAAAAAAATTACTCTAATTGAAAATAGAGCAATATGAGCCCGGAAATAGTGGCGGCATAAAGCGTAGACATGCTAATAAATCGATCAACCCTAAAAGAATTAATGAGACACTTATCTTTTTTATAGGAACTTTTTATTTCCAGTTAAATACAATCTCCATTTCTTTACTCCTTTTAAAAACATTGTTTACGAAAAATTTTGTTATGCAGAGAAATAGAAGAATATTTGCAAAAATAAAAATGGATTATTTTGCGGAAGTCTATTAGCTGCTATTGGCCTTCAACAAAGCTCAGTTTGCATACATTTACATGTTAGAGAAAAAACTTAAAACAGGATTTTGGGGTGTTTAATTTTTTTAATTTTATGGTTAAAAATACTTTGTTTCTTTGTGTACCACTTATTTTTCTCCTGTGTACCACCGGTTGAGAATCACTGCTTTAGACTAAGTTCCTTCGCGTTTCTCTAGAAAACATCAGTTTCTATTGCTAGTTAATTTTTTAATTCAGTATTTAATTTTTGAATTTAATAGGTAATACTTCGTTTCTTTGCATACCACCTATTTTTCTCTTGCGTACCAGCGGTTGACAATCGCTGTCATAGACCAAATTTGTTCATTAGAGCAGTAACCTGGTGAATATGTTAGTCAAGACAGAATCATAGCCTGCTGTGTTCAGGAGGTACTCAATGTTGAAAGTTGGTTCAAGAATGCTCCTGAAGATACTGAACAGCCACAAACTTAACATGCCCATAATGCAACAATGACTGAGTATTAAATATGCATTATGGATGCAACTGGGATACATATCCTTCACATTCAATACTGTAACTCCCACTGTCCAGATAGTATTACAATGCATAAGGGAAGATTCCAATAAGTGCTCCCTATAATGGAACTATAGGCACACATGTCCATCATGAAGGCGCATGCTAAAACACAATTTGTCTAAAACTATGTTGAACCATTTATTTATGCTGTACATCCTTCAACATGTTGTAACTACAGATTTCTGTATCGCACTCTTGAAGGCAAATAATCCCCAACTCTCAAGATAACGTCTCATTGTACATGCAAACCATTTATCACCATGTCATATACCACATTTCCTGTATTAGGTACACCCGACACAGGAATACAATCATTCGCTCAATCTGTCTGTCCTCTCAGGCATAGGCAAGTCATGCTCATTAGATGTCTGAATTTCATTCCATCCATCCATCCATTCTGAGCTCACTAGTTCTTTATTTCCCCGACATCAACCAGATTTTTACCTATGAGAACAGCAGCTCTGGGATATTATAGTCTGGTATATTTTTATTCTCTCATGATCACTATATTGCCATATGTTCTTTCTTCTAACTCTAAGGATACTCTACACTTCTAATCAAACAAGAATAAAACACGTTTCCCAGGCAATAATCACATCCTTTTTTTTTCTTTTACACTAATTCTAGGCTGTGTTACAAGTACCCATTATTAGCGCAGGCACTGCAATTTTGATCATTTTGAAGTCCTACCAACAACATCAATTTTAGATGTACGGGTTAATTTCTTTGACTTGTTACAATTTTAATATCCAACAAGTAAAATAAGCTATACAGCTTATAAAGCTATGATCAGCAGTGCTCTTATTTTTTATTTTTTTGGATCAAATCATTTCTCCAAAAGTGCAATGCACTCTAATTGTTTCTAAAACTGGCAAGAGAAATCCTATTTATGGAAAAAAGTACTTAACAAAATTGTATCCAGAAGACTGAATTGTACATATAACAATTATTTTTGGGCATTGATTAAACTGTCCAATGATACAAAAATGTAAATTCTACTGAAAGTAGTTTAAGATGCCCACCAGTGGCCGAGTGGTAAAGTTGCTGAAAAGTGGTAGTTCAAATCCCAGCAAACAGGCTGGCTGCATGCTCACTTTTGTGGTTTCCCCCATGTGTAATGGGTATTCAAGCCAGTTCCCTTAAAACGTCCTCCACAAAAGCATCCACCCTCTGATATAGATAGTCCTCGTGTGCTTTGCTGTAATCAAATAAACCAAAACATTGAAGTAGCTTTAGAAATGTGATTTTACTGAACTTCAATTTGAGAGATACAGTCATGAATGAAATGAGCATTTTTAATCATTAATGAGCATTTAATCCCCTGAACTGGGAAAGCTTATTATCTTCATTAGAAAGTAAGTATTTGTTAGAGGATTATACACAGTCCAGTCACATTAATGTGACCATCTGTCAAAAGCCAGAATAACCACCTTTCGCAGAGCGGACTGCTGCGAGACGTGCAGGAAGAGAGTCACATAGGTCCCTGAAGGTGTTCTCTGGGATGTTGAGCCATGTCGACTCTAATGCCGTGGCCAGCTGCGCTAGATTACGCGGTTGAGAATCCATGGCGCGAACAACTCGATCGAGATGGTCCCACAGATGCTCGATTGGGTTTAAGTCAGGTGAGTTTGCTGGCCAGGGGAGGACGGTAAACTCATCCTGGTGCTCTTCGAACCACGCACGTACACTGGCAGCTGTATGGCACCTCGCATTGTCCTGCTGGAAGATGCCATCATCCTGAGGAAAAACAATGCGCATGTAGGGGTGAACATGGTCCGCAAGGACAGATGCGTACTTGTATTGATCCATTGTGCCTTCCACAATGATCAGTGAACCTAGAGAATGCCAGGAAAACATTCCCCAGACCATAATGCTCCCGCCTCCAGCTTGGACCGTTCCGGCAATGGTTGCAGGGTGGTTCCTTTCAGAGGTTTCACGCCTTATACGCCAACGTCCATCTGTCCGATGGAGCATAAAACGCGATTCATCCGAAAACGCAACCTGTCGCCACTCAGTGGACGTCCAGCTGCTGTACTGGCGTGCAAATTCTAGCCTTCGCCGTCGATGAACAGCAGTCAGCATAGGTGCACGAACCAGGCGTCTGCTTCGGAGGCCCAGACGCAGCAATGTTCGCTGAATAGTACTTTGGGAGACACTTTTGGTAGCCCCTTGGTTCATTTTGGTGGTCAGTTGCTCAACGGTAGCCCGTCTATCTGCCCGAACGCATCTCCGCAACCGTCGTTCGCCTCTGTCATCTATGGCCCGTGGTGCACCACATTTGCCACGTCGCTGATTTTGGACAGTCCCATTTTGCCATGCACGGTACACTTTTACCACGGCGGCACGCGAACAGTTCACAAACTCAGCCGTTTCGGAAATGCTTCCACCCTTGGCCCGAAAGCCAATGATCATGCCCTTTTGGAAGTCGGATAAATCGCTTCGTTTCTGCATTACGCCAACGATTGAAATGTTTTCCGAAGCCCTCACACACCCTTTATATACGCTCAACTGCACTGTGCTGCCATCTGCCTTCTGTGATTGGTTATTTAACTCTGACATGGAAAGTACGTGGTGGTCACATTAATGTGACTGGACTGTGTATAAAGCTGTGCATGATAATGGAGAGTTATTATAGAAATGACTAACATTATATTTTTGAGTTTTATCAATATTTATGAAAGACCATTCATACTTTTTCTTTCGTTACCATATAAAACAATAAAAATAAATGAGGTGAGCTGAAGAAAATATTTGCACTGTATATGCAATGCAAGTTATATATACAATAAAATAAATTGCACTTCTTTATTTTTCACCATTATTTTAGCTCACTGAAGCTGTATTAAGCAACATTTTTCACTTATGTATTTTTCCATTGAGTATGAAATTTGAAGATCTCACTAAACTTGCATCAATTCTTCCAAAGGAGTTTGAAGGGACATCTCTTTTTGTTTAGTTATATAATCAGCAGATATATGTTACAGATATAGCACATAAAGAACTTAGATTGATCTGAGCTCAAACTTGTAGCTCGTTAGAAGTTTGGGAGGTACAGATGGCTCTTTAATTAGAAAATCATCAGATCATCAATGTCAGATAAATTGGCTTATGAAGGATTAATGAAGTTTGCATAAAGGTTATAAAGTGAAGATCTAATAAATGTGTTGTGACATCATGCTTACCCATTTTTGGCATTAAATTGCATTATTTGGTGACAGTTATTTTTCTTTTCTTATCGCACCTTTTTTGTGGTCAAAAATAGTCAACAGGAAAAATAAGTACCCTTTTTTATTAAGCTTGATATACGGTATCCTGTGGTCATTTACTTACATGCATTATAGAAAGTTATAGAAAAAGTCAGCACAGTTTAAAAATAAAAATTAAGAAAATGGAGAAAATTAGCTGTAGTCATGGTAGTTCAAATGTTTTAGAAGCATACATTTAATGCACACTTTGCACTTAACACACATACATTGGCTGTGCCCCGTCATTTCATTTCTTCACTAATATAATTTATTGGTTGTCAGGCAAAATTCAATGCTGCAAGCTTAAAACTAACAGCTGCAAAATACAGATTTCTTATTGCTCTCTGATCAGAATTACTGGCTTTTGAAAATGGGAGCTTACTTTTTCAGGCTCTTCAAATTTACAGCTTTTTAATGGTGAAAAAAATTATTTACTCATTTTCTAGTCGGCATACTACTCTTCAAAGCATAAATAATTATTTACACTTAGATGTATATCCTTACCAACTGAATAACATTCCTCAGCTCATCACAGCTACCTTTTAATTAATTATAGAATTCTGAAATCTCCCGCTTAATTTTTTTACAAGATCAAATTGAGATAGTAAACATAAAAAAACTCTTTATATTACACATATGCAGGGACAATATGGATTACCTTCGTGCTGTTAGGAAATTCAGATCTATGAATAAGGGTCCCATTCACATACAAACAGTTAGCAGCTTGAGAATCAGGAACAGTAACTGTCTGATACCTATAGGTAACTTCTTGGGCCATACGCTTAAAGGAAACAAACATAAGTAACACATAAACTTCCAAAAAATTAACTTATAACAGTAACAATTAGCAAATAATAAGAGTAAATTCTCATACTTATTATTTATCCTGGCTCACATTTTCTCAGTAATGATTTTTGGCAGCAAAACATTTTCAGTGACATTTTGGTACCTCTTATCTACTTTGAGAAGAGCAAACATTTTTATTGGAGGCAAATATAGAAAATGTGGTTTTGGTTATCTAACTTCAAAAATGCATACCCAGACCAATGAGTGGTTACAGAGATGCTTGAGATGGCATAGTAAGATTCGAAATACTGCAATGCAGCTTTTGGACACATATTTAACAGGGGTCATTCAAAGAAAATGCTTTCAATGCAACTATGAAGGCAATAAAGTTGTGTCTTATATTGGAAACAATCATTTAATGAAACTACTTCAAAGTATTTCATTTCACATGTACAACCATATAAAACAGCAAAAATAAATATTTTTTGAGCATTTTTTCAAATTTTATTTTTTGTACAAGCAGTTTCTTTTTCTTTCTTTTTTTTTTTTTTTTTTTTTTTTTTTTTTTTTTTTTTCCAGAACAAACTTTAGGTTTCTGAGCTACCTCATACTTTCTTTTCATCTCTGGTGTGTATTTTTGATATTTTGTTTCTTACCAAAAAGCACGTCACCAAGAAAATTAGAGCAGGATAAATGCCTACATCTTTTTATACTTTTACAATACAGTTACATGATTTATGAAAATGCAGTAAAATTTAAGAACTTCACTAATCAAACATTACATATAAAAGAACACATATTAAATTATACAGGGTTGCCACTCAAACAGGAGAATGAAATTCCCTGACTTTTCCAGGTTTTCCAGGTGTGTTTTAAAAAAATTCCAGTCTATCCACGTAATGCAATTTGGCTGTGCTAAGAGGTAAATTAATTATGGTACCACTTGTAAACACAAAAATTTGCCAATTAGATATGACTTATATATTATCCTCAAAGATTACTATTATAATAGGAGTTTTTTCCTCCACTGAAGAACTGAGATCATAAACTGCTCTTTTTTTTTTTTTTTTTTTTTTTTTTTTTTTTTTGGCTGACATTTTTTAGCTAAACGAAAGAAAGAAATCCATTTAATGATATTTTGAAATAAATTTAGGTATTTTATGTTTATTTAGTTGAATACATAAGCAAAAAATACGTGCATTGAATTTCGTGATGTTATGTCATCATCCTGCTAGATTTAGTTTCAGGATTACGCCAGAGAAGATTTCCTGAACTTTGAAAGTATTATTTACTAATAATAAATAAGTTTAAGGGGAAGAAGCAACATTAAATGATATGAACAACATTAAAATAATCAAAAAACTTAATTACAATAATCAACGATATTTTCACGAATATAATTATATTAAATGGTTAGCCTAGATGACCGATTACTATTTTTTTATTTTACTACAAAATGACAAATAAGGCATTTCTTAAAAAGAAAAAAGTATTCAAAAGATTTTGTGGTAAAATCCTACTATACACTACGGTCTTGGCCCGATTTTGAAAATTGCCGCCCACACCAAAATGGCCTGTTTGTGCTCATCATAATGTCGCCAAATACCGTATGTACCGTACACCGCGGCTACCTCCATGATACGACTATACTAGGATTAAACCAATTTTGTTTGATACAAGAATACGTATTTTCTTTAGTTCAACATGCATTGCACATGCGCATGCAAATATT
Organism: Stegodyphus mimosarum; assembly: GCA_000611955.2. NCBI lineage: Eukaryota > Metazoa > Arthropoda > Arachnida > Araneae > Eresidae > Stegodyphus > Stegodyphus mimosarum. The sequence goes on along the minus strand of KK115064.1, from coordinate 295,036 downwards.
TCGATTTTAAGGGTTACTGGGAACCAAAGTTCCTGGGAGCTTCTTTGCCTTTCTAAAAGACAATCTGTTTGGAGCAGCAAGAATTGGCTCTATGCCAGCTGCCGGAGTGACGCTAACGTGCGCCAAGAAAGTGATCGACTTCCGACGTTAGCGTAAAACTCGCTTTTTTGGGATCTAAATCTGGAAAAGTCGGGGAATTTCGCTGAATGAAATTCCCCGACTTTTCCAGATTTAGACTAAAATATTTGAATTCCCTGATTTTTTTGGTCAATTTTCGAATTCCCTGACTTTTCCCGGTAGCGTGGACCCTGATTATAATACATATACTATGCAAGTACTCTTCAGGTTTTTTTATTTGAATATGGTAAAAAACAAGTACATCTGTCTGAGGCATGGGATGCCTTTCTGGCCATTCATAAATTCCACACGTTTTACATTTAATTTGTCACTTTAAATTTACATTTAATTTATATTAATTAATTACATCTCTTGACATTAATTTAATTACATCTCTTGACCATGCATGCTGGCAGAGATTTTAGAAAGTTCTGCCAACCATTCCAGTAGAATTCTGAAACAACCGATGCCTTTTTATTTAATAAACAATCAGTATTTATCCCGCTGCATTTTGCACTTCAGAATATATCTTTTGTTGATTTCCAACATTTTGTTAAACCTTTTGGTTTTATCAAGGGCTGTTTAGAACACTATGAGCACAAATGTCTGGCAGATAGCTTCCAATCTATCACAGCTTTGTTGCTTATATGTAGCTGGCCATATTGTGTCCATTAATATACATCCTTTTTAATGATATGATCCATAACTTTGAGAATTATCTAATGCTTGCTGTGCTGTAGAAGGAAGGTCTCAAATTTTTTTTTTTTTTTTTTTTTTTTTTTTCAAAATGGAAAAGCAATACAGCAATAGCACTTAATTTATATCCTTATTCTAAAACAAAGATTAAGTTATCAGGAATCATTCGGAGGTATGTCAAACACAATTGCATATATGAGTGCATTGTGACACCTATCCAAAATACGTCACATTTATCGAAAATGGTGCTAAATCACATTTCCTGGCAACAATCCATCCTTCCTTTATGGTCCAAGAGATGATACAAATCTTTGCTTTTTAACTTTAGAGCAGAACTTTTCCTCTGTTTCCCATAATGCTAAAAAAAATCTACAATTGCTGCAATTCTTTAGAAGCATCTAAAAGCACAGTTGTTCACAATACATGTTATTAGTATCCTAATACTGTAAACAAAAACACCCCTGACAGGAAAAATTACAAGTGATGAGTTTAAAATTACACAAGTTCTAAACTGTATCATATCTTACTTTTAAAACACTTTGAGCTTCCTCACTAGCAGATACACACAGAATATCAGGTCCAGCTACAGATACCAAAGACTTGAGGTGATATTTTCCAGGAACCTTCACAGGTGTCACAGGATATTCAGGAAATGCATCAGCTACTGCTCTAGCCCCAGCATCATTTGTCCGTTTAGACAAACCAACAAAAAACTCTCTTCCTATAGGATGAATGAAACCTAATGAAGAACTAATAAAATAAAAGTTTTATTTGTTTAAAAAAAGAACACCATATTCTACCAATTATTTCTCACTCATACTACAAATTGATAGCTAAAGAATAAAATAATAATAATAATGACCAATGTTTTACCTTTCTCAAGACTAATGGAAGTAATTATTATTATTATTAATAATGCTTTACACAAATATACATCATGCAAATACTACTCAGGAGACTCCATTTTCTATGACAGCTTACACAACACAGTGGGAAAATCAGCATATTATAATCAGTAGTCAACATGTAATATACCTAAGCATACATTATATATGAAGTCAGCACAATGCAATGAAAAAATTAAAACATGATAAAGGTTGGAATGCGCTTTAGCCCACTGCTTGGCGGCGATTGTTTTTGAATGAGCAATAAACGCGCCAACATGGGTAACTCCGTATATCCGCCAACATGGCTGACCGTTTGTACGTTGCCTACATTGTGCAATTCGCTGAAGTTTTTTTTTAAGTTTAAAAGGAACGCTGTGCACATGGCATTTCCTTGTAATTTATTTTTGTTATTTTAGCTTATTTTGTTCATTTGTGTACGTTGCCTACATTGTGCAATTTGCAGATTTTTTTTTAAGTTAAAACGGAACGGTGTGTACATGGTATCGTTTGTAATTTTAATGCCCTTTTAAAAAAAATTCCTTCTTTCTTCGATGCCATTTTGGTTACGTTTTCGCGGAGCGTGTCGGGAAAGTTATGTAACGGTATAAAATGTGTAAGTATTATAACATAAAATGTAAATAATTAATTTAAACCTAACTGACAAATATTTTAATGATCATAATGTTCGTTTTGCATATTATTTTATTATCTTTTTGTGGCAACAGTTTCCATACTAATTTATGCTTTAGAATTCTATGTTTTGTTTACAATAGGTTTTCACAGAGCATGTCGGGAAGGTTGTAATTGCAAAGACGTTTCGCAGAAACGCGCCGAATTGGCGATTTTCAAAACATCGCCAAGCAGTGGGCTAAAGTGCATTTTCACCCATGATAAATATCCATGACAGTTTACAGTTCTTAGCACAAATGTACATGGAACAAGAAAGTAGAGTATTTTTTGCAAATTAAAAGAAATTTATGTAATTTTAGTGAATTATATAATCATCTTCATTATCAATAATGCTTTGCTACCTTGGTGAGCAAACTTCTAATTTTAGCTCCATAAAACAAAAATGAGTTTTGATTGAAAAAAAAACTGGAAAATCCATTTGACGTCTTCAAAATTTTGAATTTTTTTTCTACTCAAGAAATGTTGCAATAACCTGAATAAAGAGTAATCAGAGGCTTAACTCTCAGGCAGATAAACACAGTAACACTTCCCATCCCAGCTGTTTGACTATCCAGAATCAAAGTGCAGTCTTAAATTGTTCTGCTGTAGGATGGCAGAACGTATCCATATGCTGTAGTAAGGCAGAACGTAACATGTGCTCATACAACTTGTTTTCTTTTGTTAAGAATTTATATTTGGAATTATTAGGTGAAGTTAAGAAAACAAAATATACATATATATATTCATATAATAAAAGTCAAGTATAACTGTAGGTATTGAGGAGCGAGGTGCTCATTTTTTGTATGTTATAGAAGCGATATTCTGTTCCAAGTTAAATTATATGCTAAATGTTATTTTAACAAATATTCTGTTTCATTTTGTCAAATGGTGCTTTTTTAACAATGAAGCCATTACATGGATGTGCAACATGCTTACTCCATGCCAAAAATTGAATAACTCATTTACAGCTAATAAATTATAAGCAGAAAAACCAAACAAATTTTACCTGTAAATAGGATATCTCCACCATCTACCATAGCTTCTGGATTTGCTATATCAACAATGGGAAGGTTTAATTCTTTTTTTATTATAGTTCGTACAATATCAACCTAAAAGGTGGAAAGCAAATATTAATAAATATTATTATACAGGAGCACTTACGAAACTGAAACTTGATAAGAACTTGAATGGTCTAAGCTAGCAGTTCCTAACCTTTTTGACTTAGATAACTCATCGTACGATCAATTTCTGTTTTCAATTAATTTAAATTCCTTTAGGCCTACCTTTATTTCTTAGAAGTTTAACAAGATTTAAAAGTAGAGTTGAGGAAGGGAGAAAGGTTAGATAGTAAGGGAGAGTAAAATTAGAGAGACCTAAGCAATGTACAACGTCTATGCAATGAAATTTTATTTTAAAATACACAATATTGTCAAACACTGCCAAATATAACATATTTTCCAAATTTAAATAAGACAAACCATCTTCACTGTAATAAACTTTTACATTATTAGCAGAAGCAAAAAAGACTAAACAATAAATTACACTTCCTCCAATTTAATTATCACATCCAAATCTTTTCAAATGCATATTTGTACAGAAGACAAATTAATTTTACTAGCATTCAATAATATATAAACATTTAAACTGAGAGGTGAAAAAGTGAATTTGTGAAAGTGAAAATTACAGAATGTAATTTCTAGTTTTTTAACTTTGATTCTAGTTTCTTGTTTTCCTAAGTTTATTCAGTTTTTATTTATTTTAATTTCCTGGAGCAGCCACAAAGCCCTTGAAGGGCTCGTCTGAGCACAAATCGAGAACCACTGGTTTGAACTTTTTTTGACATCTGAACATTTTGCTCAAATTACAAAATGCAGCAGCTGTTTATTGCATTTAATTATATTATCTTAGTAGAAGTACCAATAATCTTCTGATGAGCATTACTCTCTCTAAAAAATAAGAGGGTAAAAGTTTACAATTGGGTGCCTCTTGTTTTTTGGCGATTCTGTTTTGACGCCAAGATCGGCACCAATAAGACACAATTTCAAGATGGCCGCTACACAAAACCAAAACAAGAAGTCAAAGAATTTCAGAAACTCCGTCTCCATGTACACATCGACCTGTTTTCACTGAAAAAAAACATCAGAGAATTGCACAAACTAGTCATTGCCCATTGCCTTGACTTTGTCCATGTGCACATCGATTTATTTTCAATTAAATAAATCAAGAAGCTAAAACCATGTTAAAACTCTCATGGTAACCAGAAATGGGATTTCATCGCCAAAACGGAACAAAATTTTTCGCCAATTCGAAAGGGCACCCAATTCAACACTAGAGCCAATAAGAGTTTTATTCAAATGGCAAAGTATAATTTTTCCTTCACTTGTTATTTCAGTTCATGCACACTGGCAATTTTGACCTAAAAGATTACAATTAGGAATACCTTCGTACTAAGGGCATAATTTCCATCACTCGATACAAGGAACAAGCTAGTTCAGAAATTACCTTGAGAAGTAAGCTCATTCTATTTATTTTCCTTCTACCACTAGATACTCACAGATACTATACTATTGGAAAAGCAAATGAAAAACAGCTAAAATCATTAAAACCAGAGTTACTACAACCTTTTATTTCAAATTATATGCAAGTTTTTTTAACAAAAACTTAAATTAAAATTTTTGCCACAGTTTGCAGTTAAGTTATAATTTGCATTTCGATAATCAAAAGGAAAGAATAGACTGTACTTCATCTATAAATGCAAACAATCAAGGAAAAAATTTACTTTTATTACACTATTCTGCATTACTAATTCATTCAAATATTCAATGTGTGCAATAATAATAAAAAAAACTGAATTAAAAAGAACAATCTCATCGCCCCAAGGAATATTTTTAACTTTGAAACAGTTCATTGAAACAAATTTCATAAAAACATACTGTGTTTTCAAAGTAGCAGTGCAAAAATTACATCAATTATACGCTACTTTAAACTTAATAATATACTTTCCAACAGTAACACTGCATAGTAACTGTTTTAGTTATAATTAAAAGACGCATATAAACATTTCAGGAACAAAACTCACTTCTACACATAAACTTCTACACGTTAATTTTTAGTAAAAGTTTACAATTGGGTATCCCTTGTTTTTTTGGCGATTCTGTTTTGACGCCAAGATCGGGGTCAATAAGACACAATTTCAAGATGGCCACTATACAAAACCAAAACAAGAAGTCAAACAATTTCACAAACTCCGCGTCCATGTACATCGACCTATTTTCACTTAAAAAAAAATAAGAGAATTGCACAAACTAGGCACTGCACATTGCCTTGACTTTGTCCATGTGCACATCGATTTATTTTCACTTTAATAAATCAAGAAGCTAAAACCATGTTAAAAATCTCGTGGTAACCTGAAATGGGGTTTCATCGCCAAAACTGAACAAAATATTTCGCCAATCGAAAAGGCACCCAGTTCTACACTACAGCCTAATTTTTTTAATAAAACTACAAAATTAAGTATGGAATTAGGTTAAAAGAAGAGAGAGAGAGAGAGAATCCGGAATCGATACAAGAATTAATTCTTTATAATACAATTAGTGACAAGTTAAAAACAGAACAGTAACTGCTTTGGATTGCATACATTTAAGGAGTACATTCAGAAAATTGAAAGGTATACCACACAAATGAATAATATGCACCTCTTTCTGTCTAGTTGGAAGCCCAGGTCGGCATATCAAGGCCGTGCCATTACAAACAATTGCAGTATCTTCAACGAATACACAATCGGGTTGAGACTCGTCCGGAGGTAATTCTATTACGTCAACACCTAACTCTCGCAAAGTTTTGCACAACTCTTCATGTTGCTTTCGAGCTTCTATCAAATCAATTTCACCAAGCAATTCCGCAACGTTTGTTTTAAAACAATTGGGAATACGGCAAACGATTGCATGAGTATAACGGTGAGGCGCCATCTTAAAGCCACCGCCTTAATATATGTTTATGAAGGAAAATTGTTGCCAGAAGGTGAAATTCATTTTCCCCTCACATCACATCGCAGAGCAGAATTCGAGTACATCAACCTATATCGAGTAAAAAAGAACGAGATGAGATTCAATAAGATACACAACAACAACAACAAAACAGGCTATCTTATTATAGAAGAATGCAAAAATATCTTCAATCCAGAATTTTCAAATAATTAGCAATATGTGACAAACAAGCTTTTATCGTACAGGAAATGTAGACAGATATTTCTGTAAATAGACTCGCTGCTTGTAGGTGTTCAGATTGTGTCACGCGTAAAGGCTCTTGTTCAGAAGGGCACAACTTCAAAAATATATATAATAGTAAGTTTTATTAAGCTATTTGTTGTGTCTTTACAGTGTGGGTTCAGCTAAGTGCAAGATGCAATGAGAACGGACTAGTTAACAACACTAACATTTATTTCTAACTACTAAGACAGACATAGCGTTGCGTTTTTTACATTACACCTTAGTCTCGTACCCAGACGTCGTCCGGAGATACTGATACTCTTGAAATCAGATGCTACATCCCTCCTCACTTATTTAGAGATTCAATCTCTAAGGAGCTTTGCGGATGCGCGAAGATCCCCAGGAAGGACGATAACTTCTCAGCCGTATTTGGATAACTTTTGATCGCTAAAATTTTCGGATTGTCAGTTTGAATACCGTTTTTCGAGATTTTATAGCCGAGGTACCTCAATTCCTTGCCGGCAAGTTTGCACTTTCTATTATTAACTTTGAGGCCTGCTTCGTGCAATAATGTAAATACTTCCTCTAAATGTTTAATGCGTTCTTCTAGGGTTTTGCTTGTTACAATAATATCATCGAGATAAATGACAGTACTTTTCCCCAAAACTGGCCTTAAAACAGTATCCATAAATTTCTGAAATGTAGCCGGAACTCCGCTTAAGCCTTCCGACATCCTCGGGTTTTACTGCAATTTGAAAATAGCCCGATGATCTAAGGTTGTCATATATTTAGTTGACCGAATTTTTCTTATAATTTCATCTATTATCGGGAGGGGATATGTGCGGTATTTCGCTATGCTATTTAATTTCCTGTAGTCAACTGAGAATCTCCACGCGTTCGGATTTGCGGATGGCAGGCTATTCTTCTTTCTGCATAAAACTACAGGACTGGCATTGGAGCTAGTACTTCGCGTAATTATCTTGTTCTCGAGCATTTTCTTAATGTGTTGCTCGAGAATGTCTTTCTTCACACGGTCATACCTGTATGACTTAGACCGTAATGGGGACTCATTACCAGTGTCGATAACGTGAGATACAATCTGGCAGAAGCCAGGCTTCTCTTCGAATAATTTGGCAAAGATTCTTATCAATTCTTTATTTTTTTTCTTTTTCTCCTTCTTTGAGGGGATTCAGCTCAAGTTCTGGCATTTCGGCTTGTTCAACTTCCACTTTATCCATCTTGACCTGTAAAGTAGAATCTTTGAAATTAATTTTTGCGCTAGCTGCGCGTAAGAAATCAACCCCTAATATGGCTGCGGTTAATAAGTTCCTTACAACAAGACAATTAATTTTTTGCATCTCATTTTTATTTGAACATGCAGTCCCACTTTTCCCAAGCAGACACACTGTTTGCCTTGGGCAGCAATGACGCGTTGCTTCGTTGTCTTAAACAGTCTGTAACGACGAAAATGTTTTTTAAAAAAATCCTGTGACAGGAAGCTGTATTGAGCCCCGGTATCCAGTAAGGCGGTCGTTTAGTAGTAAGGCGGTCGTTTAGTAGTATTTGGATTTCTGGTAAGGCCAAATTTTGGACGACTACCGTATTCGGCTTGATTTCTGGGGGATTTGCCTTCTCACACGGTGACATCACCATCTTCCTAGTCACTGTGATTAGTTTAAATCCTTTTTTTCGCCGCCTTTGTCTAACTGCTTTTTATTTCCCCACGCTTTGGTCTGACCGGCTTTCCTACCTTCCCCTGTTGTCGATAGGAATTCTGTTGAGCTTGAGATTTCGTTTGAGCGTGAAAACTTGAATACTGCGTAAAATTCTTCGCACGTGCATTTTCCGCCGTTCGCTTACTCTGAAATTTGACAGGTAGTTCTAAAACGCTTTCCAGCGTTTGCGGGTTTCTAACTTCAATAAAGTCCTGAATTGATGGAAGAAATCCCGGCAAAATTATTTCTATGATTTCATTGTCGGGCCTTTACGCATATAATAGTTTGACAATATGAAATTTCTTTAAAATGAAATCTGTTAATTCGTCCACATTAGTTTGGCATTTACTCAGCTGAGGGCTTGATTTTTTAATTTCGTCGTAGCGATGAATATTCTCTGTGGCTGATTGACAGGATATAATATGAAGTGTAACTCCAGAAAGGTCATTATGGATCCTTTGCCGTCAAACGTTGCTGTTGGCTTCATCGCCGCTCTCATCGTTTCCAAGATGAATCCAAATCCCACCATTGGGTTTGGTTGTGCCTGAGGGAACTGAAAGGTGGGAGGGGTCAAAGAGAAATCTTCACTACCTAGCGCCATGGTTCCTTAAGAACACTTTCGGACGCCAAACGTGGGGTTTTACTATTTAATTCTAAAGTTCTAACTTAGAACCCCACGAACACTAACAAGCGAATAATCGCTTAAGTGTGTGAACAAAACACGTAAGACGTAAAGAGGGTTTATAACCCTTTATTTTTCAGTATTTTTACAATCAGTTCCTACTTGGAACTTTACAAAAAGCCTCCACTCAGGCTTGAACTTAAAATAATAATAATTTAAAATAAACTAGCTTATTAAAGCTATTTGAAAGGTATAGACTGAATCTATCAGAAATGTAACTAGTTGGCCCCTAAGTATTAATTAAATCGGCGAAGCCAAGCAAGGGTCTAAGGTATGGCCGAACGTAGTAACTAAGAGAGATATTAGCCAAAGGCAAACGTGCGCTAGTCAGGGAATCAGACTCTGTCTCACGAAGTCAGTGAAGTATCGACTTAAATAGTATTCTTTCTCATTTGCATTAACTGAATTTCTGTATTTACATTCTGGCAGGAAACTGTAAGCTGAAATTAGAATAAGATAGGAAAGATTCAAAACTTAAAATAACTGTTAATAAACTTAGGATAAACTTTACAGTACAAATAGTATTAGGCTGCTTTAATTTGCACTATGTTTAACCTCATAAGTTAGGTTTCTAAGCACGCAGTTCTGGCACATGTTATGTGAAAAATTGTATTATAATTTTACAATAATATCCCTGACAAAACAAGAATGAATTCCTTCTTAAGCGAATGTAACACTAAACTGAAAATTAATTGCAGTTTCTGTGCTTTTAACCAGAGCATTATTAAAAATCCATTGATTAAGTTCTTTATCCTTAAATTACATTAATAAATTAAGCCGTTACATTGTTCTATCAGATTTCATTCAAGATCTTTTCAAAGCAAAATATGCTATTGGTCATGCTGCTCATTTAGTACCTACCCCTCCTTTCATTTAATTAAAGTAACTTTCACTCTGATACCTTTAAAACTTAAGCGTGACATAATGGGCAAAATTTTAAACTGCAGTATGTGTGGTGTCATCGTTTTGAAGTGTTGAGTCATTTAGTTTACAGTAGTTGTCTTTGATTATTTATTGAAAACAATAACAAAACATGATTTAAAACAAATATTAATATCTTACGCGGAACAGTGCCGGATCAATTTATACATCTTATCATATCATCGTTCAGTTCCGTACTGACTCTATTTTCCCCCCGTCGCGGGAAAAACAAACAGCAGTTTATCCCTTTAGGGAATTATAGTTGGAACATCCTCCGGCCCGCGACGAAGGTGTTTATCATAAATTCAAATTCTTACAATAAAATAGTACATCTTATACTTTTACAAAATTTGTACCATACAACATAATATGAATACATTGTATATAAAGGACATTTTCATAATACTAGCTGCTACTATACACTTTATCTTACTAACTACCACAAGCTAAATAAAAATAAAAAGAAAACAATTATCATAAACAAAACTAACACAAGTAACAGATTTCAGTTAGTAAAGAAATACTAAATAGATACCTGAAAATTTCCAAAAAACAATCATTCATCAATCTTTTCAAGTTCCAAAGGATATAACATTTGGATAGGCCTTTTTATTACACCTGAAGAAGTTTTTAGTGTGATCCTTCTTACCTTGTTATCACGGCCTCTATGCAACTCCCTCACCTTTCCCAACTTCCACAGCTGCCGAGGTAGTTTGTCATCCCCTATCAAAACTACATCATTTATATTAAAATCAGTGGTTGCATTAACAGGTTTGAAACAATTTGCACCTTTTAATTGGAGAAGATACTCTCTTTTCCATCGTCTCCAAAAATCATTTAAAATTTTTTCTCGATATAAATATCTTTTGATTAAAACTCTTTTGTTACTTGCAATATGTTCTTTAACATGACCAGCCTGGTGCGGTAAGGATGTTAACCGTTTTCCAGTTAGGAAATGAGCAGGAGTGAGAGGGAATGGCTCTGATGGATCATTGTAAACGTAAGTAAGTGGTCTAGAGTTTAGAATAGATTCTATTTCTGTCAAAATAGTTTGCAATTCTTCAAAGGAAACTAAAGCCTTTCCTAGTACCTTTCTCAAAATACCTTTTGTCATCTTCACCATTCTCTCCCAGTATCCACCCCACCAAGCTGCTCTTTCGACGATAAAATGCCATGTTATTCCCTTCGTACCAAAATAATTTTGTACAGATGGATCAATGATATTTGCATATAACTTCTTCAGTTCTATATCTGCACCTTTAAAAGTTTTGGCATTGTCAGAATTTATAGTTCGGCAAACACCTCTTCTTGAGACAAAGCGACGAAATGCCAGAAGGAAATGTTCAGTGCTTAGGCTAGAAACAATTTCAAGATGAACTGCACGTGTGACTGCACAAGTAAATAAACAGATGTAAACCTTGTCTCCACCTTTCGTAAACAAGGGACCAGCGAAGTCGGTGCCAGTGATTTCAAAGGGATTTGCTTCATGAATTCTGTCCGCTGGTAATGGAGCAATCACTTGAGTGCCCCTTTTAGCCTTGAATTTCCTGCAAACGAAACAGTTATTCAAGCACGACTTTACAGCTTGTCTGCCTCGGATAATCCAATAATTTTCTCGAGTTTGAGTGAGTGTATCTGAAACACCAGCATGAAGCAAGTTCTCATGCTCTCTTTTAATTAACAATTCAGTGAATTTAGATTTTCTTGGAATAATCCATGGATGCTTTTCTTGAAATTTAAAATCAGAGTGTTGTAATCTACCACCAAGACATATAAGTCCTTCTGCGGTTAGAATAGGGTTTAAACCATATAGTTTGGAATCGGAACTAAGTGATTCATTTCGTGTCAGTTTAATAAAATCCTTTTCAAATTCACTTCGCTGTGTAAAACGAATCCAATAGCGTTCAGCACTTGCAAGTTCTTCTGCAGTTAGTGTTGCTTTAAACTTTTCAGAATTCTTCTTACAGTTATTAATAAACCGTAAGACGTAGGCAGTGATTCGAAGAACCTTAGATAAGTCACTGTACCTATGCAAATTTAACAAGCCATCGGTACGTTCAGCATATGCTGGTAAGGCAGTACAGCTCCCTTTTATCTCCGTTTCTGCTTCAAATGTATCGATATCAGCATTCGGTATTTCTTTAGTATTTAGAACATCAGCTTCTATTAACCACGAGGGTCCCCTCCACCATGTTTCATCATTAATTAAGGAACGTGCACTTACTCCTCTAGTAAGTTTATCCGCTGGATTCAGTTTTCCGTTGCAAAAATTCCAATTCGATGGATTAGTCTTTTCTTTGATTTCCAACACTCTATTGCGGACAAATTGCTTCCAATCGTTTGCAACACCTCTAATCCAATGTAGACATATTGTGGAATCTGTCCACATGAAAATGTCACTTTCTTTCAAAGAAGAAAACGTGGATCGTATATAATCAGCTAATCGTGCGGAAATCAAGTTTGCTAATAATTCTAAACGTGGCAAGGTCACTTTCTTCAGTGGAGCTAGACGACATTTTGAAATGATAAAACTTGTCGTACATTTGTCATGGTATCTAACCTTGAAATATGCGACCGCACCGTAAGCTTTTGGGCTTGCGTCAGAAAATATATGGACTTCCAGCTGCTGAATCTCCAGCTCATTAAAATATGGTCGAGGTATGACAAGCCTCTCAAGCTCGGTTACTTCATTGCACCACTTCTGAAACATAGACTCCAATTCTGCTGGAATATTTTCATCCCATTTTAAGCCCTTTTCCCACAGAATTTGCACTATCAATTTAATTCTAACACTGAATGGTGTAATTAAACCTAATGGATCAAACAACATGCCACATGCACTTAACACTATACGTTTTGTTGGTGTCGCATATTTAATTTTAGTAAATTGGTTCAGATCTATCTTCAACGTGTCCTTATCATTGTCCCAAATTAATCCTAATACCTTTAACGGTATATCTGTTTGATTCGTCGGTGTCCGACATTCCATTTGGGCTTCTTTCCATCTTTCATTAAGGATCGCTGAATTAGAAGACCATTGCCTTAAATTCATGTTCGCTTCACTCAATATGAATTTAGAGTCTCTTGTTAAAGATACCGCTTCTTCAACAGTTGATGCCCCACTTATTAAGTCATCAACATAAAGATCTTTCAAAATAAAACAAGCTTCATTGTGTGAATGTTCATATTTCTTTAAATGGAGTCGTATAGTTGCTGTCAAAATAAAAGGACTGCATTTGACACCAAAGGGAACACGTGTCATTCGTAAAATTCTGATATCACGACCATTGAAATCAAGTTCGGTTCCCCCCTCATTTCTCCACAAAAACTGCAAAAACTTTCGATCCTCCTCAACTATGCCAATCTCTAAAAACGCTCTTTGAATATCAGCACAAAATGCAATTGCGTGATAACGAAATCTTAGAATAATCCTGAGCAAATCTGGATTAAGGTTAGGACCACTCTCTAAACAATCATTGAGCGACTGCTCATCTCTAACCTTTGACGACGCATCATACACAATTCTAACCTTCGTACTTTCCTTTGATTCGCGTACTACAGCATGATGAGGCATAAAATACCCAATTTTTCTAACATCATCTCCATGAAATGCAACTTGCTCAATAATACCATCCCTTAACTGCTCATTAATTATTTCTTTATAACGAAAGTACAGATGCGGATCATGCCTAAATTTGTTATTTAAGCTTATCAAACGTCTTTCTGCAACTTCATAATTACTGCTCAATGTGTTACAACCCTCCTTCCATAATAATTTAGTTTCGTACCTCCCATTTTTAAACGTGGTATTTCTTTCAAACATGTCTATGACATCTGCAACTGATCGCGAAATTTCCTTCTCCTGATTTATTCCTATAGCCTCCAAATCCCACAGATTCCGAACTCTTTCAAATTCTGTTTCTTCCTTCACGGAGATATGATTTACACAAGTCTTATCAGAATCATAATTTCCATGATCATCCGATCCCATTTCCTTACCTTGGATTACAAACCCAAACAAACTATCCGTAATTACTAAACGTTTTCCTAATCTTATGTTTCTTTCATACAAAATTTCCCAAATGTAATCTGAGCCGATCAACATATGTATCTCTTTCGTATTTCCAATGTCGGCCAATTCTATTCCCTTACTTAGAGCCATGTTTCTAACCCACTTTGAAGGAACTTCTATGTGATCATGTGTAATCGTATCAATTACTACTGCCTCTATGCTGAGTTTTTTACTAGGGTTGATTCTATTCTGCAAATCAAGTTGAACTATGTTATACTGCTGTTTAGGTTTACGCTCGCTACCAAACCCATATATTTCAAACGTTTCACATCTGGTAACCTTCAATCCTAACGAGTCGGCAGTTTTCCTTCTTATGAATGTTCTGTTGCTCCCGCCGTCTATTAACACCCTCAGCATTTCGCTTTTTTTATTTGTTTTTACTATGGCGCTGAATGTTTGCAATAAAACCGGGGACTCTCCTACGCTCTCGGATTTGTTTACAGATTCCCTTTTACTTCCTCCGAAGCAATGCATTGACTGTACGGTAGATAAATTGCTGTCCGTTTCCTTATTTGATTCGACTGAATTATTTGTCGGTTCAGCCTTATCGCATATTAAATAATTGTGAGGTTTTTTACATATTTTGCACAGCTGGTCTTTTTTCCAGCAAAATTGTGATGTATGTCTACGTTTTAGACAAATGTAACATCGGCCTTGTGTTTTTAACGAATTTCGTTTTTCGGTTAATGGTAAAGGACATTTCTGAGTTACGTGAGATTTATCCGAACAGAAATTACATACTTCATTCGCTACGGCTGTTAAAGCAGCCGCTGTTGGAATGCGCGCCTTTGAAATATTTCGTTTTGAGTCTACATAAAATTTATTCTGATAATTTTGACTCGCTCCTCTATTACTAAAAGGAATTTCATTTCGTTTGAAGTTTTTTGAATCTGATAATAAAGACGACGCTTCTCTTATTTCTACCTCCTTTCTCAAAAACTCAACTAAGTGTTCTATATCAAATGAGTCACGCGATTCGCGTTGTCTATTGTAATACAAATTTAACTCTTCTGGAATTTTCTGTAGTATTACTGGGCAAAGTAAACTACTATAAGTGCCTGCTGCAACACCTAAAGACTTCAATGATCGAATTTGAATTTCAATCGTATCATACATTTTTCGCAATGCTGGAACGTTCGCGCATGTCTTAACGGAATCAATCAACAACAGTTTATTCATGTGCGAGCTTATAATCAAATCTAGCCTTCCGAATCTTTCTTTTAACAACTTAATTGAGGAATCATAATTTTCGTTTGTTAACGAAAATCCCGAAACTGCTGACAAGGCAGTACCTCCTAAAAATGTTTTCAGATTTCAAATGTTTTCATATGAAAACTTCTCAACCTTGCTTAAGGAATTGTTATTATGAATAGCCACCTCGTAGGAATTCCAGAAATCCAACCAAGAACTACAATCACCATAAAACTTCTCAATACTTAATTTCGGAAGCTTAACTACACTACTTTCGTTTCTTACTACGCGTTGTTCCAACCTAACATTTTCATTAACCCGAATTTCATTTTGCGAAACCCACTTAAAAGTACTTTCTATTTGCCTATCTATTTTCGTTTTACATTGAATACCGCGTTCCTGATATTCTTCACTCTCAGCAATTTCGTTTTCTAATTCATCTATACCGATTATTGCTTCTATTTCATTATCTAAACCCTTAAGATTCTTTATCTTTTCAATCAACTGGTTTCTTTGATCACAAAGATCATCAAGCTTTTGTTCTTTACTATAAATTTCACTTAAAGGTTTATTTATTGCGTCTTCAATTTTTGTCAAAAGATTACAAAAAAGCTGTCTAATGCAGTTTCGTTTCTGCCTTAACCTTTCTACTCTTTTCACCATGTTTGCATAAACTACTTCTGTTTTCAAAACTAAATTTAAAATCAATTTACAACAACTAAATAATCAAATCACCACTATAAATTCAAATTTTCCTATCACATACAAATTCATAACACTTCAAGAACTGAATCTAAAGGGACCTACCTCAATTCTATGGTCGTGAATCAGAAACTTTCAAAACAAAGGAACATTTCATCAGAAGGTCAGCGTTGGTTTCATCACGTCCGGCTCACCACAAAATTGTGGTGTCATCGTTTTGAAGTGTTGAGTCATTTAGTTTACAGTAGTTGTCTTTGATTATTTATTGAAAACAATAACAAAACATGATTTAAAACAAATATTAATATCTTACGCGGAACAGTGCCGGATCAATTTATACATCTTATCATATCATCGTTCAGTTCCGTACTGACTCTATTTTCCCCCCGTCGCGGGAAAAACAAACAGCAGTTTATCCCTTTAGGGAATTATAGTTGGAACAGTATGTATATTTATAACTAATTCTCTTTTTTGTTTCAAGAGTAAATTTTGAGAAATATGAAAACAGCCTTTTGGCAACAGATGGCGCTGACCGTTGCACTGGATTTCTGACGACACACTTACGGCACACTTATCTTTGGCAGGATTCTCGCCAAGGTGGAAATGGAATTTTTTGCCAAAGAGAGTTGACGCTAATGACCGTGGTAACCATAGCAACACCGCATTAGGATTTAAATAACACAACCCCTTAAACTATAAACACCATCTGGAATACTGGAGAACGGAAAAAGACTTCCTAGGGGGTCTATAGGCTTTTTCAAAACAGAAAGGATATACATTCAGTGATCGTCTTAGAAAATAGTGCCATTCACTTGTGCTATGTTAAGCGCTGTAATGAATTAATACTTTCTATTCGTTCATTGCCTTCTGTAGATTTATCGTAAATTTCGTTTGCAAGATTAAAAAACGCTGATTAGTTTTTCGATAAACGCTAGGATAACAATTATTAGTAATCAAAGCTATCTTTTTGTTTGTTTGTTTTGTGTTTATCGTCCCTGTGTTGCATTGGTAATATTTTTATTCTTGTCTTATTTAGGAATTTTGATTTGCCTATTCAGCATCGGACATACATTTTTATCACATTAAAAGTAGTAGGAGCGGTGAAATAAAAATACAGCTCAACCCTTTTATAGTCGAAATTTTATGTGATAACTTCAGACGACCGCATCTTAAAATGACCAGTCTTTTTGAAAATATACATTAAACATTGCTTTAAATATCTTTGAGTTTCAACAATCGTATTCCTAGAAAACCAAATCTTTTTGACATGTTGAGGATCGTCTTAGAAAGGCTATATTCTGTTCTGTAAATTTCTTCAATTTAAATGATAAATCAGAGATTGAAGGCGATATAACCGGCATAGCTAGAACATTTCCCGCCCGTGGTGGACCTCGAGTGTGTCCGCCTAGACAGTGTCTCTTTTTGGTATAAGCAAATGACTGAATGTAAAAATGACATGAAGGAAATAAATTAAAAATCTACTTCTGAAAAAATTTTTAATTCTATCATTTTAAAATTGTATTATTATTATTATATTTGTTTGCAAAACCACCTATTCACAGAGTACTACGCGGATAGTACAGAACTATTTCTTAAATGCAAAATTAATCATTTGTAGTTCTAAAAGGATTTTTATTTAAATAAACGCTTATCACACTTAGAAACACAGTAATAGTGAAAACAATTCTCGGCAGTATTGCATTATCTGAAGAGCTGTACCTTAGAACAAGTAGGGAAACGTCCACAGGACCCACCTTCTACATTTCTGTTTCGTTTTCTTTAGCAATAATAATGGAAATAAAACTTTGAAACACTTCTCTCTAACTGAGGGAATTCTTCCTTATTAACCTTTTAATGGTCCTCAAGGTGTTCAGCTCATATTCCAGTTACGCACTGCAGTAGGCGCAAACAAATGCAGATCGTATTACAAATTTAGGTCTGGCAATTATCGCTCGTATTTGGAGAGAAAGAATTGCTTAATCTCACTGCCGTTCCCCGTAGGTTGCACCAAGATAACAATTTAGTTGATATTCGCAATTTTCAAGCTTTGAATAAAAAAAAAATGGTATAAGAGTGAGTAGCTGTTGAAATCTCGCGGTGATTTCTTTGGATACTGATCTACAGATAAATATATTTTTCTTCTTAAATTAATTCCATACGGTAATTCAGAATCGTATTGTTCTTTATTTGCCTGAACGATCCACAGGACTTACTTCCATCTATTATTTCACATGAATTGGCGTCTCCAAATTATGCCGTCCATGGAGGACCAACCCCCTTTAGCTACGCTACTGAGCCTGACATCAAATAAATTAAAGAAAGGAAGATGAAATTTTCGTATATAATTAAAAGCTTAATTAACTTTATAAGAAAAATATAAAGAAAATGGAAGCAAATTATCTGAATAAAAATGTGTGTCTGTAAATTGTAAGACATGTGAATATATTGTAAATTTAAGTTTTGATTTCTGCATTTCAGCTCTTATAAGCGCTTGGAAGTAGGTCTTACTATTTATACTTGAATAGAAAAATTAAAACTCAATTCTTTTGAGAATATGAAACGTTGCTAAGCCACGTACTATAATACCTATGATAAGGAACTGGCTGGCCAATTATCTATTGATATGCAATATATATATATGCAATACTTATCTTCAAAACTGTTAATAAATTTAAATCCGTAACCCACGATTGGCCGAGTAGTTGAAATCATGGGACACTGGTAGTTTGACTGAAGTTCGAATTCCAGTGAAAGGGTTGGCTTTTCGTATTACCTCTATGTATAATGGGAATATAAGCCAGCTTTCTTTAGAAAACTGTGTATAAAGATTTCTTTCTTCCACTAATCAAACTAGTCACGTGCTTTCCCGTATTGGACTAGAGAAATAAACTTCCACATCGTTATCACATTAATTCATTCCATTCCCGATGAAAATGCTACTTTCACCTTTGCTTAGCATCTTTCAATATCAAGGACATTCAAATAGAAGCTCAATCCCTTACTTGCACATTATCTAAGTAATACCTTCATTCATATTACTTCTCAAATGTATGCATTAGTAGATGCATTCTCAAATAGAGACAACGATTATAACTTAGATGAAATCACTTATCTTGTATTAACATTAAAAAATATAGTCTTCAAAAATTAATTCAAAAAACACTTAATTTCAAAATTGCCAAAGAGCAACAATGTGCCTGCTCATCATCAGCTACATTTCTCATATATATAAAATATTATTTCGTGTGTCATTATTCTTTGCCTGCTAGATATGACAGCGTATAGCACACATAAATATGAAAAATATTAAAGATCCTCCAAACTAAACCAAAGCTTGTTTTGGTTTGGAGGATCTTTAATATTTTACTTCATTTGTACAAATTGCACAAATTGCTTCATTTGTGCAATTTTAACAGAATAATAATCTTCAAGTAGATAGCATCTTTATTCATTCAGGTTAAATTATATTTCTATATAAGTACCTAATTCTTCGATAGCTATAAGATTGGGTCAATTTTTTTTCGGGAAACTATCGCAAAATATGTGAGGATGTATAAAAATTAAAATATCGGCGTAATAAGACGAATTCAGCCGACCTCGATATCCAAAAATTGACACACAGAACCAAGGATATCACCTACTTACAGAAAACAACTACCAAGTGCTATCGTAAAATATAATTCTAAGTCAATTGGAAGCGTAATAGATTAGATGCGGATTTCATCATATGCTATCTTAGCAGTAGCTTTGAAGAAATCATTGTTTCATATTATTGTATAGCAGTGGAGGGTTTCTATTTTAAAATCGATATGAATACATTTAGAATTACTCTGAGAATTTTATTTCAAACTATTTTATCTCTCTCTCTCTCTCATTTTTTTTACAGTGCGCATTAGATAAATCACAACGGCATTCAACGCAGGGCCGGGATTAGAGTTGGCAGGTGAAGCACTTGCCTCAGGTGAACAAATAGAAGGGGCGCCAAATTAGCTACTTGATAAAAAATTCAGAAATTTATTTTTTAAACTTGATTTTCACCTTTTAATTTCGGAATACATCAGTGAATATTAAAAGAATTTTTTGCTATAAATAATCCAGCTAAAAAAAGACAAAGAAAAATTAATAGCATTCATTTATTCTCAAAAGAAATTATCTTTCACAGTAGTGTATATTAATTTGTTATTAAAAGTAGCTTTAAGGAACTAATTACACTTTGTGCAACGAATTGCATAGATTAAACTTTCATAGAAAATATTGTTGCGAAAAATTCGGCGGTTGCGCCTGTATGTAAGCTTTCCGGCATAGCACTAGGGTTGCCATAAAATAGTGTATGGTTGGGTTGCCAGGTTGGCGACTTTATCGCCCATTTGGCGACCAAATAGGCGCTATCCCATGGTCCAATCAGGAAGCTTCTAGAATAATTTCCTGTCGAGATATTTCTCGAAACCTGTGGAACCTAAGGAAAAGCTATATAAACCCTTGCGTTTCTGACAGCCGGCGTTGTGAGAATTGTGAGAATAGCTGCTTACTATAAGTGCTAAGCTACGCGAGAGTTTTGTGAACGGAAAGCGATCGAGATAGTGCTTTGCCGTGAAGCTACCTTTACAGTATAGCTTGACAGTGTATTGGTGATTGTTCCACGGTGTTTATTATAAGTTTAGTGTTGCCGTGAAGCTACCTTTACAGTTACAACCTGAAGCTGTGTTGCTGATTGTTTCAGCGTATTTATTGTAGATTTTCGACGCTTTTAAAGGTAATTTTGGAACTGTGCTGTAAATAGTGATTCTTGTAAATAAATTGTGCTTTTTATTGTTCTGCATCGTGTTTTCATCGGATACTCTCAAATCCACGAACCCGTATAACGCAACAATATTATACTGCCGACATTAGTTGTTCTTTGCATCTCTCATTACTTTGACTTAAGCTCTTTACTTAGTCATAACAAACTTGCCGAAGTCCACTAACGGAACATAGGCGGCCACATAACTGCTGAGATTTGCAATTTCATAAACGTCTTCTGGAATAGAATCCTAGGAATGAACTTGCTTCATTATCGTATCGAAACCGGCGATCGCTGCTGGTGTCCTGGAGTGTGCTTCGTAGTACTTGCAGTGTTCCGGGTCTGCCACTGTGGCCCACTTTGGACTTTTGACCGGATATGATTGTCTTAGTACCTATTTATTTCAATTTTAACTGATTAATTCCCCTGAATACGTGATGTATGACTTCAGCAAAGGCGTGACTGATGCTTATCTTGGCGAGTGTTCCGCACTAAATAATTTTTATTGTTTTGTTAAAAGTATTGGAGAGCTCGTCGCCTAATGATCTAAT
Source organism: Stegodyphus mimosarum (assembly GCA_000611955.2). Classification (NCBI taxonomy): domain Eukaryota; kingdom Metazoa; phylum Arthropoda; class Arachnida; order Araneae; family Eresidae; genus Stegodyphus; species Stegodyphus mimosarum. The sequence continues at coordinate 273,845 of KK115064.1, read as the reverse complement.
AGCAATGGCCTGGCATTTGTTTAATAATTTAAACAATGTTTTAGACCCATTCCCTGCCAAACGGTAAACTAGCTGAAAATTACTAGATCGACCATTGTTCAAATCCTCAAAGAAGTTCCTGCACGGGAAGTTTTCGTGATTTTCCCCATGCGTAATGTGGGTACGAGCCATTTTCATTTAGAAAGCCTCCTAAGAAGGCATTCCTTTCTTCAAGCAAATAGCTTTCGTATACTTTGCCGTAACCAAAATAATCCAGTCCAAAGCAAAGCTACAAACAGAACAAGAAACAGTTTCAATTAAATATACCAGGGTTTTATTGCGATTACAGATTGCTCCTGTTAGCTTTTTGTTATTACGCCAAAATATATAGTTTATATATGTTTTTCAGCCTTCATTATATCATCATCAATTACTCCAAATCCATGAAGGCGTAAAACGTTACAATATCTTGAAAAATTGATGATATATATAAAAATACTGTCCACACGCATTTACGTCTAATACGTACAACGACAAGTCGAAATGATCATTGAAATAAATGTTTACCTAGGTAAAGACCTTTCATCTGCTTAGCATTAATTAGCATTTGATGATTTACAATTAAAGAGCTAATAAAACAGACAAAATATCTGCAAAGTAAAGTTATTATCCGTTCTTTGAATTCTTCCGCAAGACCCGCTTTATTATTGAGCGAATTTTCGTAAATTTTAAGTATTTTTTGTAATTTTACAACATAATAAATAAAAAAAATCACGATTTTTTCTGATTTCTATAGAAGTTTCGAGATGGTTTCCAATGTTTAAATGCTTAAATATTTGCCGGCATCTTGAACAATCCATTTTTGAATACAAACTTACGTGATAGCAGGTTAGCTTACTGACGACCGAGGTGCCGGTAGGCCATCTGTTATCATTGATCACTGGTAGTTCGACCGGGATTCGAATAGCAGCGAATGGTTTGGTTGCATGGGTGACTTCCTGATTTTCCCCTATGTATAGCATAGTATAAGCCAGTTTTACTTAGAAAGACCTCAACGAGGGCATCCCTCCGTTTACGCAGATAGCCTTTGTGTACTTTGCTGTAATTAAATAAATAACCAAACCAGTGATAATAACAGATACCAAATAAAAAAAATCTATGAGGCGTATAACGTATTAAATTATATTATCATCTGAAATCAATATGTATTATGTTATGCAATTATCTTAAATCAAGAATAGCCTGTAACTGTTTCGTTAACACTGGCAAAGTTGTTTCAAAATAAATATAACTTAATGCGTCGTTATGTAACAGGTTCTTTGAAAGGAAATATAAGTGACAATCCTCGACTGCGAAATATTCGCGGAATTTCACGATTTATCTCTCGAAATGTTCCTTAATTTTCAATTATGCCGTCCTTCACGCGATGAAATAACTTATACTATGTGATGCACGAAATAATATTGAAATATTCAAATGTCATATTGCAAGAATTATTGAAGAGTAAAAATTTGCTTTAACGAATTCTTATATAAAATAACACTATCCCTAATAGTATTTGAAGACCATTTTAAATCCGTTTTAGTTATACTTAATTTCAACACATTCAATGAAGTGCTGACCTAATATATAATGAGATTATTCAAAAAATGTAAGTATAATTTGGACGCATTCTTTTTCTATGATTAAGTTCTATAAATTACCCCAAGTAAATATCAGTGCAGCATTCAAGATTTTATGTAGAATGGTTCAAAATTGGTAACTGAGGTAGTTTCAAAGATATTCCTAACGCTGTCTGAAAAAATATTGAATCAGCTTTCCACGTTCTCGCATAACTCTTTAGCTGAAAATTTATTAGTATTATTAGTTAAATAATTGATCATTTGAATTACATTTAGCGGAGAGCGAAACATTGCGCCTGAAAAATTTTTCATTGAATGCACCGACTGCTTATGGTTTCCAGACTCCACAGATGGCTATTGAAAAGTTCAATGTTTTGTTAGATTGATTGGTTATTGAAAGCTTTCAACGTTTTGTCCTCCTAAATTGCATGAGACAGGGGGGTATCTACATCCAAAACCAGTTCAACTCTGCAGACGACACAAAGGCAAGAAAAAATTCGCCAAGACGTAACCGAAATCTTTAGGTTTGCAGCCTTTTTAAATATAATCGATGTATAGGCACGTTTTGTGCTGTAGAAATAACATTTTGATGAATGAATTGCGTCATGGGGAATCTATAAATGTTTCCTGAGGTAAAAAATTAACCACTTTAACGCAGAAGAATTAAATGTTACCTCCAAAATGAAAATTGACTATCTGCCCAAACGGAGTTGTGGCGCCCTCTATTTTTCAATATTGATACTAATCTAAAAAACGCTAAAAAACAAATGTGATATTCGGCAAATATTTATTAATAATATGGTAAAGTATGCCATTTTTTTAACTCAGCAGAATTTTAAGGATGTATTCTATGTATCAGAAGACTTTTGCAGTACTTCACTGCATTTCTTTTATGTGATAATAGACCGCTAAATTTGCTTATGTGGAAAGAATAGGCAGACATTTGCCAACAAACCGCCTTAATGCATTAAGCCAATTTTAAAAACAGAAAACATTTGCTTGTCTAAAATTTAAGTTGAACAACATATTTCTTGTTCATAAATTTTTTGTAATATATAGAACTGCATGTTAACAGAATGCTTATTTTGTAAAATGATCATGATGCTAAGCAAAATGTTTCTCTTTCGCTGTTTTCAATAGGTTAATTAATCTATTTAAAAATAATTTATTAATATTTAAGTATCATCAAATAAAGTAAAAAAAAATCATTCATTTTTCAAAAACTTGCATGTTTCTATTCTACAAACTAGACTTGATTTAATGCAGGGCTTCTTAAACTTTTTTTAGACTCAATCCCTTTTCATCCCTGATATTTTTTGCGCGACCCCAGGACCCCCTAATATTTACGAAAATTCTGTGGGACCCCATAAGCATTGTGCAAATCCGAACACATGTGAGTAAAATATAAATTTTTTCATTTGTTTTGTAATATACTATTGCAGTTTTAGGTCATTAATTTCTAATTTTAAGACATAGAACAATGTGAAAATTTTAAATAAGTAACAGGCAAAATGACAGCGTCACGCGCAAAGCAAATAAAATGAACGTTTATATTATAAAAAGAATGCGTTGAAATGTTTTCGTTTTTTCTTTGTCTGTATTGTATTATCTTTATCTATTTTCAAATACATTGTGTAAAAATATTTAGTAATTGTAAAATTATTATGATAAGTTAAAGAAATATCAAAACTGCTAAAATTTTTGGCGACCAACATTTTAAGAAATCCTGATTTAATATATCTTTTCTGTATTATAAAGTAATCCTATCTTGTGAAAATATTACAGATTAAATGTAATTTCAGTTATATAAAAATACATATCTCAGAGATTATTATACGTAATTAAGGATTTGATAACTCTTGTTTCAAAGAACATAGGTGTCATTTAAATACCATTTACTGTTCTTAAAGAAATTCTTCATAATGATGGCAGTACTTTTATTTGAGTCAACCCATGTTCAAAATATCACAATTACAATTATGAAAAAGGTATTTGCATTGCTTAGGCGGATTACTTTCTAATATATACAAAAAGCTACCTTCCTGGTGTCTATCTTTATGTCTCTAATGTAAATAAATTTTTCATTTATTTTGCTAATCTGTATAGCAAAATAAATTAATTCAAACAGCTGCTACCTAGGTAGCAAACTCATAAAGGTTTCTTTTTACAAGTTACAATTTGGTCATCATAAGGGTAAGACAACCTTTCTCTAAAGGCCATTTTATGAAACTTCCTGTATTTCAAACAGTGGCCGACTTATGTAGAGCTGTTTGCACCATTAAGCAGTTCCTTGTCAGCTATTAAAGATGCAGTGTCTGTCCTAGTTTTAAGTAATCTTTAAAGAAGCATCTAAAATATGCTCAGATTAAAGGAATAAAGGAATTAATGTTAAAATAGGCATAATGTGTAAGACATTTTAGGGCATACTATTAATTATTTTCATTTATAATATAATTTGTAACATTAAATAGAGATGAATGTTTCATCTCGACTCTATTTGACACAGAGAAAGGAACTTTTTGTTATTAAGTAATCGTTTAGATTTTTATCAAAAGGAACAAATTATACCAGAGTGGTTATGCTAGTTTTGCTTTCAACATTTGAATTTAATATTTAAAATTTAATTTGACATCATGAAAATTAAATAGGGAAAAAATATATCGCATTTTACAAATCATTAATATTTTGATAATGTTCATTTTTATTAACTGTTGTCTTCCCCTATTTTTCAGATGCTGAATTTGGAAAAATGGGTTCATTTTCCTACTGCTTTTATATATTTGTGAAGACTTGTAAAACTTTGAAATTTAATGCAAAACTAGATAATTAAAATACTGTGTATTAATTTTATGGCTTCATCATTTTGATTTTTGTAGGCATCTTCTGAATTTCATAAGGAGAAGTATTTTCTTTTTATTTACATATTTTCTTTTATAGTATCAGTATTTTCTTTTTAGAAACAATGAAAAAAAAGCTAGAAAATATTTAACATTTGAACAATCAATTATTAATTATAATTAATGCTTTCTGAAAGGCTTAGAAATAACACTGAAATCATAACGCATATCATTAAGTGTTCAAAAATTAACCTATCCATGCATTAAACATCAGGATGTCTGTTTATAATAACGTTTTATGTTAAGGTACCTTAAACAAATGAAATTTAATTGAATAGAAATGTAAATGGTATAATAAATTTTAGGATTAAGAATATTTATTATTGTTGTTGTTTTTATTGGTGATGAAAATGAAAAGAGAATTACTCCTCCCTTCCAAGTTAAGAATAATAAAGCACAATGGCTAAGATTCATTTTAGTTTACGTTGAATGGCATTTAAATTCCATTGACTATTTTCTGAATAATAACATTAAGATGTTTGTTTTTTTAGCAGTCATTGTTTCTAATTTATCCTTTATTATTATTTAGTCATTTAAATTGGCTCTCAATGTACATGAGACATATCAAACCAAAATTTTAGGTACTGCCATATGTACTATATCAATTAGTCTATATTACTTTTCAATGGGTAAAATATGTATAGTATTAAAGTATTAGCTCAATAAAAATATTTTCAAAATGACATGGAAAAAAATGAATTTCTGGTGAGTTTTACTATATCTTGAAAACACGATTAGTTGTGAAACATTAAATTAAAAAAAATAAAATGGTCATTAATAAAGAGGAAATTTCATAGAGATTGACACAGTAGAATGTCTGTGAAGAAAACTAGAGGTATATTTTTATGAATGTAAGAAGTTGTAGTCTGGAAAAAAAAGGTAGGTGTCTCTTATTTAATTTTTCTCAAGTTAAAAATACACAAAATAAATGTAATTTATTTTTGAAATTTGCTTAGTTATTTGATCATACATGAATTTTTTAAATAAAAATATATATTTTTAAATGATTTTAAAATTATTTAAATTTTCTATTTCAGTAATTCCTTTAATATAAAATTCTACAATATTTATTCATATATTTTTAGAAAACAGTTTTACTTAATGAACAACTTTTCGGTTCCTTATTTTAGCTTATCATATGATGCCCTAAAATATCATATAATTGTGGAAAACTTCAGAACATGAAGGGAAAAAAATGTGTGGATTGCGAGTTTTAAACATTGTAAAGTTTAACTATGTCCAGTACATATATTCTAATTTATCCTATATAACTAAATACACCGGTCTATGAAAATCAAATCTGATCAATTTGAAAGCAAACATCGCGTATTTGCGATGTCTGAATTTGTTCAAAAAATTTAATGACATAAACTTACAATTACAAGGAGACAGCCTCAATTTAATAAAAACAAAGGGTGTATTTCAGCTTTTCTTGGAAAATTGAAATTTATAAAGCAAAATATTAGGCGGAGCGAATTTTCCCAAGTTTTCAAACTTGTCACAGGTAAAATGAATACCTTGATGAGGATATTCAGACATACGTTCAACATTTAATTGCCCTGCATGATGATTTCAAAATCTGATTTGAAGATATTCTGACGATGGAAATACCACCATGAATCATAAATCCATTTGATGAAAATGGAAGTGGAGAATGTGATATTACGAGAGGAGCTACTCGAGCTTAGCACTAATCAGGAGCTGAAGGTGAAATTTAAAAGAGGGTATCAAACATTTAGGTTGCAGGCAGAAATACCCGAAAAATATCCTGGACTGTGGGGAATTGTGAGAAAGCTTTTGATAGCGTTTCCCTCGTCATATCTTGCCGAAAAAAGTTTTAATGTCGTTGCAAACCTTTTAACCAAAAAAAAAAAAAGAGGAGCAGATTGAATATCACGGAACAGGGAGATTTGCGGTTATTCCTAACAAAACTGAAGCCAAATATTGATAATTTGCTGTCAATCCATCAAGTACAACCCTTGCATTAATTATGACTATTTTGTGATTGTCATTGTAGAAGTTAAGTTACGTTATTAATGTTTAATTTGAATTGTAATATGATAACAATAATGATTAGTAGTGTAATAATTACATATTTGAATAAATACAACACAAAAAATATACTATTTTTCTTTTTATTTTCACCACTCCGAATGGGAAGTTTTCTAAATGAAATAAGTGAGAATTGATTGGTTCCTTGGTTGGATAGAATCACTTTTTTGATTGGCCAACTTTACTTTTTGGATATCCAGTCACAGATCAATTAATTAACCAATCAATTCTCACTTTTTTTTTTAAAAACTATTAATTCGTGGTTGGAACTCAGCCGCAACGCAAATTTCCATAGTTAGATCTAATCTTCACACTTTTTGTCGAGTTTTGGGAATATGGTAGAAATATAGCTGCAGGGGGTCCACCGGAACTAGCTAAATTTTGAAAGTAGTCTATGAGAAAAAAAGTCTGGGAACCACTGGTCTATATTGATGTACTTAATTTCATGTTTTGATGAGTAATTTATAAATTTTGAAATTTTATGTTTTAAATTATAATGTATTCCCTCTACATTTATTTTAATTTGTAGTGTATAAAAATGTAATACATTAACAAGTGCATTAAAGAATATGCAGGATATATTCAAATTATGCAGATTCTAAATTCAACATTCATATGAAATTGCTTTTAGTTAAGAAATTTATTTAAGTAGTTTTATGAATTTCCTGTGGTTTTTAGAATCTCCTGTATAATTCAATTCCTGTATAATTTTCAGATATATTAAATTCTTCTAAATATTTTAATGTACGACTTATAATTAGTTATATCGTTTTTTATGTGGTCTACTTTTAGATATTACGTAAGTTTTGTGTACTTTTTATTCAGCTTTAAAAAGTGTTTGGTTTTATGTGATTGGGACAAAGTCCCGAGGGCTATCTGCCTAAGTTGAATGTTGCCTTTCTGGAGGACGTACTACTATTTGTAGTGTATAAAAATGTAATACATTAACAAGTGCATTAAAGAATATGCAGGATATATTCAAATTATGCAGATTCTAAATTCAACATTCATATGAAATTGCTTTTAGTTAAGAAATTTATTTAAGTAGTTTTATGAATTTCCTGTGGTTTTTAGAATCTCCTGTATAATTCAATTCCTGTATAATTTTCAGATATATTAAATTCTTCTAAATATTTTAATGTACGACTTATAATTAGTTATATCGTTTTTTATGTGGTCTACTTTTAGATATTACGTAAGTTTTGTGTACTTTTTATTCAGCTTTAAAAAGTGTTTGGTTTTATGTGATTGGGACAAAGTCCCGAGGGCTATCTGCCTAAGTTGAATGTTGCCTTTTTGGAGGACGTACTACGGAAAACTAGCTCGTATACACGTTACACATAAGGAAAACTACGAAAACATCCATGCAGCCAGTCCGTTCGCGGGATTCGAACCTCGGACCAAACTTAGCACAGTGCTTAGCGATTTTACTGCTCGGTCGCTGGTGTGATGGATTTAAAAAGAGTTTAAATAAGAATACGTACGGCAATTTATTTCACTGCAATTACTGATATCTTTATAAGACACTTATGTATAGTAATTTATTTATTTAAAACAGGTTTTGTGTGCTTTAAGCTTTTATGCTTTTGGAAGCTACCAGAGATATATTGGTAATGAAATATAAATTTTTAATGCCGCAATGCAGCCATCCCGTTCACGGGATTCGAACCTCGGACCGAACTACCAGTATTTAGCGATTTTACCTCTCCGCCGCTGGTATGAGCGACTTAAAAAGAGTATAAATAGGAATATGTACAGTCGGTTACAAAAGTATTCGAACACCGGTACCCTATCAGAAAATTAACAGATGGCGTTCTCTCTAAATCCAACCTTGCCATCCCATCATAGTTCTCCTAATTTTTGTTTTTTGAATCACTTTGCCCCGATGTTGGCAAACTGAAATGAACTCTCTACACAATCTCTTTTTGAACACCCCAGTCTTGGACTCCCCACGATCTCTAAATAGGAAAGCCATTTCGTATCTTGGAAAACTTGTGGGGTTTTACTATTTAAATCTAAAGTTTTAACTTAAAACCCTACGAACATTAACAAGCAAATAACCGCTTAAGTGTGTGAACAGAACACGTAAGACTTACAGAGGGTTTATAACCCTTTATTTTTCAGAATATTTACAATCAGTTCCTACTTGGGACTTTACACAAAGTCGCCACTCGGAATTGAACTTAAATAATAAGAATTTAAACTAAAACTAGCTTAACTAAGCTATTTGAAAGGTATAGCCGAAGCTATCAGAATCTAACTAATGGGCCCCTAAGTATTAATTAAATCGGCGAAGCCAAGCAAGGGCCTAAGGTACGGCCGAGCGTAGTAACTAAGAGAGAAATTAGCCAAAGTCAAACGCGCGCTAGTCAGCGGATCAGACTCTCTCTCTAGAAGTCGGTGAACATTGACTTAAATAGTACTCTTTCTCATTTGCATTAACTGCGTTTCTGAATTTACATTCGCGCAGGAAACTGTAAGCTGAAATTAGAATAAGATAGGAAAGATACAAAACTTAAAATAACTAATAATAAAATAATAAGTAATTAATAATCCTAATAATAATATTTAATAAAGTAAATAATAATAATAAAGTAATTAATAATCCTAATAAATTTAGGATAAACTTTACATCTTTCCCCACCAGAATTTAACTACCAGAGGAATAAGGTCTTAAACGATCTTGTTTGAGAGTTTACATTCTAGACAAGAAGTGATTAATATCAAAATTTTAAACTTCTAAAAATTCTTTCTTGAATGAACTTCATCATTAAAACGTTTCCTGTTTAGGGCCAACTTTACACAAATGTCTAAAGCTAGATTAAAACTAAGAAAAATATAGATTCACGATTTTGAATGGCTTCTACATACATCTACTTCATCTTTTCTTTCAATCAGACGTCAGTCTTCACCTTCTAGTCCTCTGGAAGGAAAAAGTATTAGTTCTTTTCATAACAGTTTCTAAAGTTTTATAATCACTTTTTCTTGCAATTAGTTTCGCCCTCAAACATTTTCATTCACACGAAACTTTAATTGTTCTTCCCTCCATGGTCTCCAGAAATTGTTCTGAGTGAGACGACGTTTTTATGTTGTAATTCTGCGACGACAATCTACCACTATCCAATCGCTACGATTTGTTCTAAACTCGACTTTCCAGACCTTAGAAAACTCCTTAAACACAAAACTAGACCTAATGTCCTAAAATATAGCTTAAATTTTAAAATTCTTAAACGAAGCTTGGAGAGCCTAACTTTAAGCACATTCAATCCATACTTTCATTCAATTCATCTTTTACAGATATTTACACTCTTGCTTGACCAAAACTTACATTTGTATCAGTTTAACTTTTACAATAGTTTAAAAAATAAAATTAACATTTCAAACTCAATAGAACATTTTAACACGTAATACTTTGAAATTCATTTTACAACATTCCTTATAGTTGCTATACAAAATTCACAACGCTTTGCTTCAATCGTTAAGATAACACAATTGAAGTCTTTCGACTAAACATCTTCAGAAATTAGTTTCTCAAAACTTGAGAATTCTAAAAGAACGTATTTAGAAAATAAATTTTAGCCAACTTGCGAATTCAAATTCTTTTCTGTTTAACAGATAGTTACAAATACATTCTCGAAAACTTGCGAATTCAATTTCTTGTTTTAAACAGTATTTAGCAACTTTAAACACATGACATAAATCGAACTTTCAATACAAAATAGAAAACAAGGAAAGTTTTCACTTATCTTTTTGGCTTCTATACTCCTGCATCCTCTTGGCGCAGAATTCTTGAAATGTTGGAGTAGCCAAATTTTTGACTCTAAGTCGTCTTGGGCAGCTGGTATTCGGTTCTAGACATTCTTTTCTTTTCATTCCTCGGGCGTTGAAACGGGGAGCTTTCCTTGTCGGTTGAGGATTTTGGAACTCCAGCTTTCTCTTTGGCTTGTACCTTGCCGACATTGTTTCTGAATCTTTGAAAAACCTCTTAGTTCTTCTAGGATTCTGGAAAGGAATAGACCTTGTGTCGTGAGGTTGCTTTCTTTTCATACTTGCTTATGTCTGGCATATTCTTCTGGCATCTTCTTGTGGCTTGGGTTCTGTAGTTTGCCTCTTTCCTTGCTTATCTTTCAAGATTTCTTTGCTTTTTCCCTGTCCCATAGGCGCTGGATTTTGTTGAAGGGGAACTTCTATCTGTTTATTACTCCTCGTTCCGGCGGAGCTTGGATTTTGTTGAAGTTGCCGTCGTTTCGCTATGGTTTCTTCAGCGTTAGCGGGCTTTCTTTTCGTTGCTGGGGGATCCTTGTTTGGCGACGGTGAAATTAATATTCTTGGTGCTGTTTCAGGAGCCTGCAATTAATCTTTTAAGATTAGAAAATCCGTACGACTATAACAGGGTTTATATTTGATCGATGTTCGCGATAGAATGTTGTCCGTTTTCTGCTTTTAAGTAAACCGTTGAAAATTTTATCTTCTCTATGATAAAAGGGCCCTCAAAACTGTGCTCGAATTTGGCCACCCTATTTTCCGGTGCAGATGACAAGGAGTGCTTTAATTTTAGCACTTTCTGGCCTATGGTATATTCAACATCACGTCTCTTTCTATTGTAGTATAATTCTTGTTTCGACCTCGCCACATCTGAATTTTTGATGGCCTCATTAATAATTTTCTGAATATCATTCAATTTAAACTCTTCCTGTCTTTGTTGAACGAAAAATATCTTATCCAGAGGAGCTAAAATTTTTCTTCCTAGGAACAATTCTGCGGGGATTTCTTTTTAGTGTCATGCTTTGCTGTTCTGAAGGCAAAACCTAATTTATTGAGGCAGCTGTCCCAACGGTCATGATAATACATGGAGAACCCATGTAGGTCCACGTTTCTAAAAATAGATTTCTAAAAATAGAGCATGCGTCATCATTCTTGGAAATTTATTTTTAGAAACATGAGAAAACTAAAAAGGAAGATTTAATTTTATAATGTCTAAACACATTATAAAATTAACACAAATTTTTTTGAATTCTCTAAGAGATTTCCTCCAGCCACAAGATTGAACTTTGTGTTATCTATAAAACCATCCGACATTTGTGCTTTTAAATAATAATGATACCGAACCACTTTTTGCAAAGCACAATGAAAAACGCCATTTGCATGGTTGGGACAAACGATTCGTTCAGTGCCATTCTATTTTAAAATCTCTTGATCCTCAGATGCGAAAGATGGATCTTTACAATCATTTTTCTAAAAACCGCCGTTTCGTTTCCCCTAGCACCCAAATAACGGAAAAGAGTTCTGTCAACATGTGTAACACCCATGGGAAATAGCTGTACGGAATGTCTCCTTCGTACCAAGACAAGCCGTTATAACGATCACTTGCCCAAACAGCCGTTCGTTTTTCTTTTTCGGTGAGCATCTTGCAAGGAAAAGGGGAGTTGAAAACAAATACCCCTCGGGAAGTGCCACCGGAAGTGATATAGGCCAACTCTTTCACAATAAAGGATCCTTGAGAATTGTAAAAATCTTCAAAGTCTAGCACAAGTTCCATGTCCTCCTTCTCTTTTGACTTTCATTATTTATTTATGGAACGTAGTATAAAAAAAATCATGAGGAGTATATAAAAGAGAGTGTCGCAGAGAGAACTGTATCATTTCCTTCAGGACAGAGAGAGAATAAAATTTTCGGAGTAAGTGATTTGTCTGGAGGTCATAATGAGTTTTGATCCTCTCACCGGTTCCTACATGATTCTCGACATGGAGTCGTTTATCTATTTTGATCAGGAGGAAAAAGAAATGTCTTTCATTTTGAAAGAATTGGGCTACATCACCTATGATTTAACCTTATATGGATCCATGATTTTTCTACCTCCTATCATTTACACATATTTGTCCCGAGATCAAAATTCCGTCGATTATATAGTCCGTAACCGACACGGTCTTCATTGGACGGAGTGACATCTTTCCTACAAGCATCTTCCTTCCATCTTGCAAATGCTGACGGAAAATGTGGAGACCTTATATGTCAACGGCTACGAGAAAGCCAAATTTTTCAGTAAGCTTTGTCAACGGTTCGTTTGGGAATTTTACGTCCCCGGGAAAACAGAGTAGCGTTACAAGACGAAATGCCCACGACACAAATTTTTCCGCAGGCAGTATCTTCATTGCCCTGAGAATAAGGTGAAGAATTCTCGATACCATTTGAAGGAGGGCGATTACATTCTCAGGAAATTGCATTGCTACGAACCAGAGGTCAAAATAGAAGAAGAAGACGTATATGAGGTCGAAAAACCGAAAGAGAATGAACTTTCTATGAAATGTTTAAGTGTGGAAGAAACAAAAGTGGCCCCTCAAGATTACTCCTTACGGTCATCTTCAAACATCTGGTCTTGGAAAGATCCATTGACTAATTGAATTGTAATTTTTAAAAAATTTGATCAAATAATAAAAAAAGGTTTCTTTTCAGTTGTTACTTTTCTATTCAGTCCATGGGCCAAGTTAGACCACTCCTAGTGGAAGTCTAAGCCATTTTTTTAAATCCTTATATCATCCCAAGATTCTGTCTCGGTGGACAGTTCTTCATCCCAACACTCTGTCTTATGATGACTGGAGGCATCTTAAGATAAATTTGTGGGTTGGGTGGATAGTTCGTCATCCCAAAACTCTGTCATATTCTCAGTGGCATCATCAGCCTTTGGGGTTTCGGTGAACAGTTCGTCATCCCAACACTCTGTCACATTCTCAGTGGGATCATCAGCCTTTGGGGGTTCGATGGACAGTTCGTCATCCCAACACTCTGTTATATTCCCAGTGGGAGCCTTTAGGTCAGCCCAACATCCTTCTGGATCATAAATGGGCAATTTTCAGATATTTCACCCCAACCATCAGCCAATTTTGAAGCATAAGAACTGGAAGAATTACGAAAAAATGGCTCATCTGGATTTTCTATAGCTTGGGAACACGATAGATTGTCCCATAACTTAATGACTATGTTAAAATGTTCCAGGAAGGGATCATCCGCTAATTGATCGTAGCCTCTATCAAAAGATTCTGCGGCTTCCTGATCGCTATACCCGTCTCGGTGGATCCTTTGGATATGGAAATCTTCTTCCATAATGTGCCACCGATAATTGCGCACTTTGTTTTCAGCGCAATGGAAGGAATTTTCTCCTCGGCTGGTGTTTAGCACATTTTCTCCCGATACCTCGAAATGATTCCGCCTGGCACATAAATCTCCGTCACGGGCTTATCTTCTAAGATTTTGGCAAAAAATTTAGCTTTCTCACATCCCACGACGTAAATCGAGAAGAAGTTCTGGGTTAACGATTTGAGAATGGAAGCTAGATGATTGTAAGGAATTTGGCCCTCATTCAATGAAGCTCGAACGCTGCTCATGAGATGTAGCATTAGATTCGATTCTAGACTAGATTAATTTGCTTAGTATTTTAATTATTCCTTTTAGAAACTAGATTGAGTATTTTGATCATAGAATAATAACTGAACCACCGCTTGCAGAAATTCAGATGTGGCATTTAGAGACGTCGTTAGATGCGTGGTTAAATTCGTAGACATCGCCATTCGTCTATTCGATCAGGGGATTTTTTGGTGTGTAGATAAACATTTTTTGGTGCGTCGGCCGGGAGGCCGGCTAACATTCGAAATATGGATTCGTAAGTATGGATTAGCACGGTTTGAAGTGTGCGAAGACGGCAAAGGTAGGATAAGTTTTCTATTTTAAAGTGTAATTATGGAAGATCCTGTCGCTAAACTTAAATCGAAACGCAAAGTGTTAAGATGCTGAAGTGTCCAAGATGCTGAAGAAAATTGAGACATAATTGAGCAAAGATGACGTTAGTATAAATGTAATAGAAGAAACTTTAGACATATTAAACGAAAAAGCAAACATTCTGAGTGATTTAAACACTCAAATAGAACGGGATTTGAAGGCCCCAGAGGATGAATTTGAACTTGAATTTTCATTCGCTTTAGAGTATGAAGAAAAAATACAAGTGTGGCGAATTAGAGCAAGGAAAATATTGAGGGAATTAAACAAACTCGAAAATTTGGATAAGGAAATTATGAATATACCTATTGAAACCTCTATAGATTCCAAAATTGAAAGTAACAAATTTATTTGCCTTCCAAAATTGACTATCTCTAAATTTTTTGGTGATTCTAGCAATTGGCAGGAATTTTGGAGTCAATTCGAAGCAGCTATCCATAACAATGACTCATTATCGAAAGTAAATAAGTTCAGCTACTTAAAGTCGTTACTAGGTGGGGTAGCTTATAATGCCGTTTCCGGACTTTCACTCACAAATTTCTTGTCATTTGACACGAATACCTTTCATGAAGACGAGCGAGGGTGAGATGAACAGTGTGATGAGAAGCAAAACTTGAAGTGTTTATATAGTTATTTTAGAGATGGGAAATAACTTGCTGCATTTTGAACAGCCCGTACTGATCTGAACTGAAACGTGGAAGGTTTAAAGAGATAAGGGAATGTTCATTCTAGAAAAAAATGTTCTCGTCGATCAAGTTGCCTAGAAAATTTTTCTGAAAGAAAATATCTAAATCTGAATTTAAGAAAAAAAAAGAAAAAGAAACTTTCTGTTAATTTTAATGATGTCTTCTGACTTCATTAAAATTAACTTTATGACCTTGAACATGTTGGTCAACAACAACGTATAACATGTTTGTAAACATGTTTTGTTGAAAGACTTATGACAAGGTCATAAAGTAGGTGCTAATGTAGTAAAAATCATAAAGTAGGTCATAATGTAGAGGTGAGACAGACTGTTTGCTATGCAATTAACGTCACTTCCGCACGGAATTTCCACTTCATTTTCAGCCGACGGAATTTGAAGGGGTCAGACTTGCTCTCCGTATGCTGTCAAGTGGGAATAGAATCCCGACTGGATTTCCGAGATCGATCTCGACCGGTGTCCATATTAGACCCCTTATTTACCGCCAGACAAGAAAGGGTCGTATGAACGCCCCTGCCATTGATAGGGCCCTATGGCGCCATCAACGGCAGGGACGTTCAGGGGAAACATATTTCCTGCTCACACAATGAAAATAAATTTAAAATAACTATAGTTAAAAATACAACATGAAGATTTACTACTACAATAAAGCATAATAATGGGATCAAAATTATTCACCGAATATTTAAATTAATACATAACCTCTTGAAAATGCCTAAAAATATAGAATATATTTATCTTACTATAAAGAAAATTAATTATTTAGGTCATACTATCCAGTTTTTAACATTGGCGCCAACTAACAGATTTGACGACAATACATCAGAATCAAAACATAGAATGCTACTTTAAATCACTAGTCGCACAGTAAAATTAAATCAAAAAAAGGAACGTCACATTCCTAACCGAGCACAAAGTTTACATGAAATGTGTGATACAAATTTTACAAACAGTATGAACTATGAATGAAAATTCTAATGAATTTGAGTTTTGTAATTGCTTTGTATTATTTTGTAATCTTATTGTAAATTGTTGTTCCTCATGGATTTGAGAATTTAGTGCTCAGAATAACTCCCTAAGGCCTTATAAATTTTAGTGAGGAGAGAGATATCCTGTGAACTCATGTAAATGTTTATAAAGAGTAAATGAATATTGTATGATATTGGACGCTGTATGTGATATATTATACCAATTGTATTTATTTGCGGTATATTTTGTACTATATAATGAGATTTTGCTATGAAACCAATGGCTGTATGTGATCCATTATACCAATTGTGTAAATTATGTTATACTTTGCATTATATGATGAAATACTTGCTGTTGTAAAACATAAGATATTGTACAATGTACCTGTGACATGCTCTTACTGTAATTACACAGTTGTGACTTAATTGATTAGGGACTGCTTAAAATACTACTAAATTTGGATTTAATAATAATTGGCAATCTAATCAGAATGATTAATAGAGACATAAAACACTTAATGGAATTAAGTTCTTCTTTCCACTTCTTCACATTTTAAGGTATTTTATCTAGAAATTGATATATTTAAATTAGTCTTTAAAATGTAAATTAAAGAGTTTAATAGAGACAGGATACTCTTTAATTGAATTTTAAAAGTTTAATATTTTAAATTGTTTGACTTTTAACATGGATAGAGAACATAGATTTTAAAATATTTTGGAATAGGGATATATCACCAGTGTTTTTGCTTTTGTTTGTGTTAGATGGGCCTGTCCTCTTTTAGCCATAAGGCCGTTTATTCGCCTAGGGGGGCTGAGGACTTCGCACTTTACATTACATTACATTACAGTATGAACTATTCACGATAATAAAAGAAACACCATCACAAACAGTATCGGCGATATTTTACTGCACAAACACATACACATTCCGCAGTTGACTTTGTACTTATAAAATCAGTTGATTGTCAATAAATGACAGTTAAATAGAAATACTTATTTTGAAAAAATACGAGGAATAATTTTCTAACATTCTATGGAAAAGTACGAAACTGAACTTACCTCACAAAGACACGCTCCTGGGCCCGGAATCCATTGATCTCGACGAGAGTTAACTATCCATTTTCTTCGTCTTTCTTCATTTCTCGGGAAACGAAACATCCTTAAGTTATTTTTGGACTGATTTGAACAATTTGGTGCAGCACATCCACCCATATTTCTGAAAATTAGGTCGGAATGGATCAACAAATATGTCAACAAAACAATGTTGATCCAATGGCGAATAGCAACAAGTTAGCTACAAAATGGACGCCAATTCAGCTCCCCTTTATAGTAGTCTTAGGTCAGACTTGCTCTCCGTATGCTGTCGAGTGGAAAGAGAATCCCGACTGGATTTCCAACATCGATCTCGACCGGTGTCCAGATTAGACCCCTTATTTACCGCCAGCCAAGAAAGGGTCGAAAGATGCAAAATCTGCTGCTGTTTTCAGTTAGCCACTGTGCAAAAACGTATTAAACTGTTATTTTTCTACAAAATGTTTGAAATAAAAAATCTTTTATTTGTTTCATATTAAAAATAAGGAAATGTTTGTATATTTTTACAATGAAAAAATTGTTTTTGTAGCATAAAAAATTCTTCTGATTTTTTGATTTCGGAAGGTTGGCATGGCCGTATTTGGAATACATGAGCAGTATTCTAGGAATAATAAATATATTATTTCGTTCGATTTAACTAATGGCAACAGTATGCGAAGATTTACATGAAGTCACTGCACTGCTGCACACCCAATTGTTTTGCGTTGAAAGGGTCAGTCGGTGTTTTTTCTGGCGTATGTTAAGCTGCGAATACTGATTTTATTTCGATTTGTTTCGTAGTGTGTTTTATTTGAATTGTGTTTGATCCCTCTGAAGTGTGTTTCGCCCATGTTTTCATTAAGTATTAAGAGGTTGAAAGGTAATTGATACCCGTCAGTGAAATTTAACGCCCCCAAAATGGTCGACCGACTAGTAAATAGTGAAGCAAACGCTCGCAGAATTGCTACAGTTGAGAACTGTTTCGGAGCATCTGGCCAGCCTTTAGCTATTCAGGGACGTGTATTAGTTGGTGAAGGAGTTCTTACCAAAATGTGCCGAAAGAAAGGTAAACCGCGAGAGTTCTTTCTTTTCAATGACATATTAGTCTACGGTAACATAGTTATGGACAAGAAAAAGTATAACAAGCAACACATTATTCCTTTGGAGGAAGTGAAATTAGAAAATTTGAAGGATGATGGAATATTGAAAAATGGTTGGCTAATTAGAACACCTACCAAATCTTTTGCTGTATATGCTGCAACAGCTACTGAGAAAATGGAGTGGATGGCACACATAAATAAATGTGTAGATGATTTGTTGAAAAAGACTGGTAAAAAGCCATCCCTAGAGCATGCTGCTGTATGGATACCTGATGCTGAAGCATCAGTTTGTATGCATTGCCGTAAAACACAGTTTACCGTTCTAAATCGCAGGCATCACTGTAGGAAATGTGGAGCTGTGGTTTGCAATCCATGTTCAAGTAAGAAGTTTTTACTGCCTGCACAGTCTTCCAAACCTTTGCGAGTATGTTTAAGCTGTTATGATACTTTGACGAAAGCCCGTGCAAATATGGGAGAAACCCCTACCAAATCTGTTGAAAAAACCGTTAATCAAGATTCTTCTGGTGAAGATGATTCTGAGGATGAAATTGATGAATGCGGAAAAAGTGATGGTATCGCTAAAGATATGGAAAAAATAAAAATTGATGAGACGCCAACATTTTATGGTGATGCACCTGAGGAAAATAATCATGTTCAATCACCGGATGTTTTGGCTCAGTTATCAGATGATGTGGCTGTTTCGGATTGTGCAGTTGAATCGTCAGGTACTGCAACTGAAGTATCATCGAATTATACTTCGACTGATGGAGGTGCTGATTCAGGAGCTACTGAAACTTGTGAATGAGTTTGGTAAAATTGGAATCATTGATTGCTATCAGTATACTCAGCCCTATAATCAAAAGGAAAAAAAAAAAGAAATTCTGTAAATTGTTATAATAGAAATGTTAATTATGAATAAATTATTTACCGTAAGTGCCTTAAAACTCATGAGAAATTATATACTTTAAGTATTCTTTAAAATATAAAGAGTTTGATGTTTTGGATACTTGGCTGTTGGTGACAGAATAGAACTTTTTTCTTCATATATGAAAACTTATTTCATGTTTGTGTTATTATACCTTTAATATAAGACGTCCATTTTTCATCTAGAAGTGCCTGATCAAGTTAAATGTTTCATCAAAGTGATTTCTGGTATGTTTTTTCTGTTGAGTTAATACTGATAATAGTTATTTAAATCATTTTAACTTTATGTTAAAGAAATAACTCTCAGACATAGATTTGAATTTGTTTTATAATTGGAGGAATATTTCTTGTATATATAATTTGAAATGCTTGCATCAGAATTTGATTTTGTGTTTAATCCCAGTTTGGAACAGTATTAAGTAGCTGATATGTATGTAAAGCATTTTCATTAGACATTGAAATGAGCAGTTTAAAGTATTTTTAAATAATTGTATAAGAAGATTTTTTCTGTGTTCGGAGGTTATGGAGATGTCTTTCGTGCAAGTTTATGTTTGTAACATGTATCTAAATGTTTTGCTTAAATGAGCTACTGTGGTTTTAATTGAGATTTGTTATACAATTTTATTTAATTTCAAAGTATATTTAAGTTATAGTGATCAAATTTCATGTGAAGTATTTTGAGCTACTCTAATATGTGCATAATATATGAATTGTTTAAAATTTTCTTCCTATTCTGATGTGAAATATGCTCAGGTAGACAATCATATTTTAATTCTGAGAACTGTTTCATATTTTTACTTCTTTTACCCAATTCACTTCAGTAAATTTAGTATTGACAGTGTAGATTTTCACTTGATATAAAAAAAAGATTCACTTGTTTTATGGGTGACAAAATAGGCTTTTCATTCTGTACTGAAATAGTGTTCTGTATTTATAAAGAAAGTCATGACAGATTATTTTGAGTATTATTAAGCCTGAGATTACCTGATAAGTTATAATCTGCATTTCATATTAATACTAATTTATAATTTTTAAAACTCTGAAATACTTGACAATCCTAAATTTCAGGTTTAATAAATTATTGATGATGTAACATAATTTGAAGAACATGTTACTTGAAATCTGCAGGATTTCAGATAACATGTACTTCTGATAAATCAGTATATTTTTGTATTTATATTTTAAAATTTGTAATGTGTTGAAAAAGGCAAACAAAGGTAATGGTGTAAAAAATTCTTAGTAAGGATTCAAACTTCTTGGAAGAAAAACTACATAACACTGTTCTGCTTTTCTATCACGGAATATTTAATCACAGTATGCTAGAGGTAAGAAAGAGGAAGTGCTTCGGTAAAGAACCCGTTGGCGCCGTTGCAGTTTTACTCGCCAAGCTCACCAACGGTTGATCCGACGTCGACGATGAGCGGCGTACGGCATTTAAACATATAGAAGTAAGCCGTGTTAACGTAATATTTAGTGCGTATAATCAAAATAAGTTAAATAATAAATGACATAAATTCAGGTTAGCAGAGAAAACAATGTATTAAGCATATGGATGTAAAATTAACTGATTAAACTTGATATACGAAAATAAATTTGTATTAAAATTAGCACGGAAAACAATATATTAAGCTTAACGGAAGTGAAATAATCATCTAATAATGAGATCTTTGTAATAATGAACCCTTTTCTTGACAAAGTTATCTATTTAATGGAAAAAATTAGAAAAATTCAGGTCTGTCTTTGAATAGCTTTCAATATTATAAAATTCCAAAAATATTCCTGTTTTTAACAGTGCAGTTTCTAAGGAAATTATAAAAGCATTAAATCAAAAAGCTACTTTTATAATTAATATCTTCATTGCATAATTTCAAAGTACTTCCAAAGCTATGAAAATCCATTATCACATAAATGAAATCAGCAAATATTCTCATTCAAATAGAACTGAATTGCAACTATCTGATTATATAAAAGTTTTTTTTAGTAATAAATTATATTCTTCTCATACGTATTTTTTATTTAAAAAATGAATTGCATAAAAAAATCAACATATTCGTGTTTCCGATTGTCATTCACTCTTTCTCGCCATATTTTCTTCCGCGAACAAGCATCTGTCTCCGAAAACTTCACTAATTATATGAAAATGTTTTTATCTATTCATTGTTAAAAATTCATAAAAATAACGTGAAAATCCGAAAAAATAATTATGTGAAGAAAAATTTAAATCTGCAAATGCGAACAACGAAGGCGGTAATTGAACAAAAATCAACGTAAGAGCAATGTTTGCAACCTTCGAACAAACGAATCGGTTGAATCTGACGGGTTACCAGGTTGGAACTAGTATCGCCAATGTTGGCGGTGTTTACATTTATCGGGTGATTATTATATTAAAATTGTTAATGAAAGGTATTGTTCATTATTGTTTAATATTTAGAATTAGTGTCTCCTTGGATAAAACCAAGTATTTTTCTTTAAAAATTGCTTTCCAGTTATTCGATAGTTCTCATATTCTTTGATGGCTACAGCCGTTTTTAGAACGTATGTGCGAAATGTAGCTTAATGTATGTTTACCATTATTAATTTATTTTTAGAGGTGAAAATCATGGAGTGTTTCCAAGAAGGCCTGTTAATTTTATAAGGGTTTAATGATCTAGGGTTAAATATTAATAAAAAGGTGTGATTTTTATAAATTATTTAGTTCTGTAATATTAATGTACTATAATCAACTGTGAAGTGTATATTAAAGTTATATTAATGTTATTATTAAAAAAGCAGGACTTGAAAAAAAATTTTTTTTTACTATTTTGGAATTCTGAAGTAAATTCATGTGTATAAACACTTGTAATTAAATACTAAACTCCATTAAATGCGAGTTGCTGTTCGTATCATGAACCCATCATAGCTTTCTTAGAGTTTATAAGATTTCAGTAGGATATGATCTCTGTCCATTAGCAAAGCTTTTTAAGCTATTTTGTTAAATTTCTAGTGTTGATATTCAGAAGAACTTTTTGTTTGAAGTGCATGATGATGGAAAGCAATTTTTAGAATTTAATATATAAAATGCCATTTAATATTGTTAAATTTTTAAGTAGTTGATAATATTATATATTAGGCTTTGTTATACTGAAGTAGTTGATAATATTATATATTAGGCTTTGTTATACTGAATGCTAATATTTTTGTTAGAGACAGTTTTGTATAAAGATGTGTTAAATTCAGATTTAATATTTTGAATAAAGTGCAATAAGTTTAGGTTTACTAAAATATCTCATTTTGATTTATTGAAATGCAGAATATCAGAAAATTCACCGATTATAGTTAACTGCGTATTAATCCTTTAAGCTGTTCAAGTTTTTGGATCTGTCAAGAAGACCTGTAAACTGGACAAAAGCCAGTCATGCCGCTCAGAAGGTTAATTGTTTTGAATAAATTTTCTGGGAAAACACATTAATAATCATACTGCTACTGCAATTTGGAATTGAATTAATTCAATATCATCTTTTATTGGTGGCAAGCAAGATGGTGTCTTTCTAATATTTAATTAGTTAAATGTGCATAAACTGCTTTTGTAGAGATGCTTAAAAGTGAAATTGTTTTCCTGTTTTGGAAAGTAAATGTATGACAAATAATGATTATAAGTTTGAAGAACTTTTTTATGTCTTATTCAAGCATATACCTTTTGCTAGTAAAAATTAGTACAACTTTGGATAACTGGAAGCTATGTATATATTTGATGCCATAAATTGTAAAAGCATTGAAATCTTTCTGCTTGTGTACCCGTGATAGAATATAGCTATAAAGATAAAATTATAATGTCAAATTGTTTGCTTTCATTACATTAAGCAAGAATGTTTTTAAATTAATGTTTGTTATATTGCATTAAATATACTGTTTTTACCATTAAGTTATAAAATGTTTCTTTTGTTAAGATAGTTAAAATTATAAATTTCTAAATTAAACTTTGATTTTATAAAATTACTTAAAAGGGCTTCAATTTTATTATATTAAATTTTCATCCTTTTTTAATATTAGATTTTAGTTATTGTAGCTCTTTGGGCAATAAAATATATTGGGACCAATTATTTATGACAAGTTTTGTGATTCATGCTTGAATACTAATTTGATTGATAAATGCTGTATTTTATAACATGAATATGTGTTTAGTATTTTCTCTGCAGTAATGTAATTTATTTGTGTCCATAAGCTATTTCAGATTTTTTACTTCTTTGTTGTCCTAAACAGATTTTTTTCTCCCTTAGTGTTTTTTCAAGCATTATATCGGTTTCATAAATGAAACTTTTAAATTTGCGCTTGTAGCCAAGGCTGTGTATGCGTTATATTTTATATTATAATGCTTAGATTGGCAGCCATATATTGATTGGAACTCAACTAATGGCATAAGGCTTAAGTGAGCTGGTAGGATGGCTAGAACACGCTAGCAACTAATCGAGATTTTAAATTTTCCATTTTCTAAAGAATTAAAAGTGTATCTTCAAAACATGGTGTTGGCATTTAAGTCTGTACAGCTGAGCAGAAAACCATTCAAGTGTATGAGTATTTCTTTCCTGAATGAATATATGAAAAATGGTTTCCTTTCTCTTAGACATAACAAGAATTGTGACACTTTCAGAAGAGTGCCTTTAACAAAGGTCTTCCTTCAAAAAAATTTGAAGGTTTATTTTTAAATTTTACATTTTGAAGTCAAATTAAAGAAGTAGAAAAAAAATCTTAAATGTGTATAATCTTGCAAACATAATTTATTTAAAATTGCTGATAATTTTATGTTTAAGATTTTATATTTGTATATGGAGAGTATAAAGGAAATTTTGTATGCAGGCCATATATTTAATCGTATATTTTGCATGCATATATTTAATCTTTTAGGATAGGGAAATGCCCTTGAAAGTTATAGGAATATGCATTTTATAACAATTTAAGTAATATTTTTATGAATGAGGAGGGAAAATAAAATACCTAAATTATGACAGTATTTGAACAGTATTTATATTATAGTTTTGAAATTTCATACTTTCATCTAGTTTTGTAATTTAAATTTTATTTAAAGTGGAACTTTTTTTCCCTTTCAGTATGATTTCATTTTATTTCAGGTAATCATTTTTAGCATGTCTTTTGCTAATGTTATTTAGGTCCTTAATTTTCTTGAAATATGTTTTGATCAGAATTTAATTTCCTTCTAAAAAATTTTTAGTAAATAAAATATATTGGAAATTTTTGCATTTGAAGTTTCATGTATGCTGTTAATAGAATGTTTGTGTATTTTCTATAGCTAGGAGGAGATACTTTTCACATGCTCATATGTATGAGCGATATTAAAGGAATTGATTAAACAGTTTTTATGATTATTATTTTATTACAAATGGGAAATATTTATGTCCTATCGGGTCAGTAATTTGAAGGCAAAAGGTAAAATCACAAGGTCAAGATTATCTGTGACTAGAATTAACACTTTTATTTGGAAAAAATAAAAAGCACATTAAGAAGCTTTTGTAAACATAGAAGAAGTGTAATACATAATAACATAAAATTTAATATTGAAGATAGGTAGAGGAAAATAAAGAGCCACTTTAAATTAATTTAATCGATAATAGTAATGGCACATGCTTGATGATGAAATACACTGTTAATGAAAATAAAGTTATTAGTAAACATAAAAGTATGTTAAAATATAATTTTAGATATTTGGTGAATTATAATGATTTAAATTAATCTTTTTGGTAACAGGAAATATGAAAATATCTGTGAAAGAAAAATTAATTTGTTAATAGAAACATCTTTTATTAGTGAAATAATGGTGTTGATGTTTATAAAAATTAGAGTTTGTCATTAATAACATAAATTAGTGGTGTAGATATATTATTAATCATATAAATTAGAAACCTAATTAATGACTTAGTAATAATTTTCATTTGCAAATAATATGGTAATCTGAAGTAAACTGGAAAACTTAAGGTTGCAATTTGGAATAAGGAATATGTCTGGTGATGTGATATGGATTATTAGAATTTTTTATAACTATGCATATGTATGTAAAAATAATTATTTGGATATGTTAAACACATGAATTAGTTTAAAATAAATTCTGTATCGTAGTATTGTAAGTAAAGATATAAATTATTAATAAGTAAACACATTGTTTATAAATTTCTGAGTTGAGTAATGGGTAGTTTAAAAAAGAAGTAAAGAACTGAAGCCATCTCTCTTAAAACTAGCATTTTATCAAGCAGTATGGTTAATCTGTTGGACTGCTGTCATACTGGACAACAAATTTCATCAGTATCTCATTCAGCATAACTTTTCTTGAAATCTATGCTTCCTGGCATTTTATTTAATTAGGTCCAATGTTTCATTTTCCTTTCTGATTGGTTAACCTTCGCTAAATAAAAATGTTTTCTATATTGTCTTAAAATTTTTTTGTATTGGGAATGTTTCTGTTAGGTGGTCAAATTAGTGCCAATAAAATACATTTCTAAGGGTAATGCTAAGGGCCACCGTTGCAATTTGGATGATTGCGGAGCATTTCTCACTATAAAGGCTAGTGGATTGTGATCGGTCACAATTTTCACAGATGAACCGAATATCCATGGTTCAAACTTTTTTAATGCCCATATAGCTGTGTATTTCATTTTTCGTTCGTGTGAGCTGTAAATATATTCATGTGAAATGTGGTATACTTGTATATATGTTAAGTACTAAGTGACATAACTAAATTTAACAGAATGGTTGCATAAAAAATTGAAAGGCTAAACTAGGTGTTTTCTAATTTCATATTATAAACAGTATTAAGAAGTATGTTGATAGGAAATTAAAAAATATCGGGACTGTAGCAACACCAAAGAGCTATAAAATATCAAGGGATAGAAGTAGGTTGAAGTCTTTCAATAATATTAATGTAAACTTGGAATTAACATGAAATCGTGTATTTCAAGGAACTTAAATTCTTAAGTTAGCAATATACTGTTATTTAAGTATTTTACCGAGAATATTTGCTAATATTTATCTGGATAAGAAAAGTAATGTAAACCATGCTACAAACTGACATAAATATTTCCTTTCAAATTTAAGAGCTGATAAATTTAAATATTTTTACAGAAAGTAAATGTTCTAAAGTTTAGTAGTATGATTGATTGTAATTGACAAGTCTTGAAACATGATAAAAATTTAATATGAACTTGTATACAATTCGTTTTTAATTTATGGCTTATTGAATTTTCATTCAATCTATTTTTATATGCAGAATTTTTTAACATATGAAAGCCAAAAATAGCAGTTTCAAGTATCCATCAAATGCTATATGTAGATGAATAAATGAGTATTTACAGTAGCCGTATTTTAATTTGTGAATGCAAACTGTTAGAAAAAGGGAAAAGAAATGCAAAGTCATGTGGTTCATGAGTTTTTAAACTATTGAGTTGGATTACTTATAGACAATTTTGATAATTTTTGTAATCTTGTTAATGTGATATATTACGACTTCCTTGATATAAAATGATAGTTGATGCGTCCATGGTAGTCATATATTAATAAAGTATATGCTTGTAAAAAGAAAGTTGGTTTTTAACTTTTGTGCTTATCTCTCTCTCTCTCTCTCTCTTAAAATGCATGAATTGCAT